>VXBJ01001263.1:720144-814879 GCA_013400055.1 Nycticryphes semicollaris
CTGCAGGGAAAACGGGAATAATCGCGGTTTGTCGCAGGCTTTGGCGCTGCCTCTGCGATTCTCTGCCTTAACGTACGTATAATGTACTTGCTCTGTTTCATAAAGCCCCTAGCAAACTATAGATTAAAAAGCATTAGGTGCATCAGCGTGGGGGAACTGTAATATACACCATACTCCACCATCAGAAGTGTTTCCTTCTTACTGTAGCACACAAATCAGAACTCGCCACCAGAACCAGAATTTGTCCCAGTATGAGCCATGTCTTTTTTTTTTTCCTCCCACCCTAAGGGATCTATGATATTCAAGCTTTATCACATATGACTTGAAACAACTCTTTAGCTGGCTCATCTTCCACCCTGCATTACCTTTATTCTGGATTGCAAAAATCAAGATTTATGGAGCAAGATTCCAGTGCCAAAAGAGGGAACACCTTAGAAAATAAGCCCGGAACCATGATGTAATATCTGAAAATGTCTCTAAGTCACCATTTACTGCTGGTAACATATACCACCACCATCCTATCATCCTGTCCTCCAAAACAAAGGAATTGCTTCCAACAATTAGGAGTGGGGAGCAAATACTTTCCTGGCAGAAATTCCTGTTTTTGCGGTTTGTGTCCTTGATGAAGGAACCCTTAATTTATGAGAGGTGTCTTCCTCTGATAAGCATTTTCTGTAATTGCTTCCCTTCATACACACCGAACAGTAAATTTTGACAGCTGACACGCATCCTTCAGCATTTTCAGTACTTAGGAATGAATCTTAGAAATGGCAAAAGTGGAAAGTTTTGACAGCTGAGACACAGGTGAGAGATCAGAATTTGCTGCTTCTTGTTACAGACAAAAGGTGAAAATGTACACATACATAATAACACTATTTTTCTGCTTATGAGTATGTACGCATACATCCAGAAATAACCAACAAGTTTATTACAGTGTAAAAATGAAGTCAATATCATAAATATTTGATACATTTAACAACACAGCACATCTAAGGCCCAATTCCACTTTCAGACAGGATCACGGGTATGATTCTTTCTTAAAAATATCCTCAGTCTAGGTAGGGTAGAGTAACAAAAAGACAGAAAAAGAATTAAAAAATGAGAAAGAAATAAAATTATGCAACTCCTTCCTGGGAATAAATATATTCCAACTTGGATGAGAAGAACGACTTTTTCCCACCTTTTAAATGTCAGGACCCCTCTGCCTCAGAATGCAATTCCTCACAGACCATCTACACCTCACATCCACCATTTCAAAGAATGAGAACATTTTTCTCCAAAATCCTGGCACTGACCATTTCATTACAAGTCTCGCACGCATTTAATTCCACCAACTACAGTCATACATGGACCCTTTCAGCGTTGTACAGCCACTCTCTGGCCTTTCAGAGGCAGGCAGGCACTGCTTGCACGCTCTTGGTACAGTATGAGGACATGGGAAACATCTTACCGTAGCAACAGAGAAAACATCTACTCCAGTAGCTCAAATTTTAAAGGATCAACATGCTTGTAACATGAGTACCAACTTTAAAAGCAGCTATAGCTTTTGCTAATGAAGATGGATGCCCTTCTCTATTAAAGAATAAAAAAAACCCAAAACCAACCCACAACTAAAAATCATTTGATTACATTATAAAGAAATGACAAGTTGTACTAAATAGCATGTAATAAGTAAAATACACAGTTTCTAGTCCTACTTACTCTGGTTGGCCTCATTTTTTTGGCTGCTTCTCTGATACATTGCTCTCTCCAATTTCCCTCATGTGTCTTCCTTTAATCCTTCACTGTACTTTCCACGCCTCATTCTGTTTTTCCGTTGTGATCACACAGGCTCAAGATGCTTCTTCCTTCCCAATTTTTTTTAATCTTAATAAATTGCAAATTTCATCAGTCCCTAACCCCATGACTCCTACATACCATCAGTCTTACCTATTTGTCTCTATCCTATTCCCCTGGGTAAGCATCCGGGGTTTGAGCTGTGTATACTGCTATTTATTCAAATCTCTGCCATATAATAATAACCAGTGCTGCTGACTTACTCGTTCTGTTATTCTCCCTGATACTTCCTAGATAGAAAGAAAACTCTTCAAGGAGCTGTTCCTGTATAAAACTGCACATACCCACTCAAGAAACAGGCTATAAACCTGAGAGACTTTCTGGAAAATTTGGGAACTATAAGCCAGTGGACAAATTATGCTACTGCACATACCTTGTACTGGTTTTCTGCCTGTGACAATACTTGGTATTCTGCATTTTAACATTTAATAGGATTCATCATTCAAGAAATATTTCTGTCAGAATCCAGAAAAATAAACAATCCTCTTTTGTTTAAGAGCCTTTAAAGCATGGCACAGAATATGTGTTACCAGGTGAATATATCCTGAGAAATCATTCACTCACTGCTGAAACATAGCTATCAAGGATAGAAAGAAATATCTGTGCTGTAAGTCACAAGAAACTCAATTCAGCTCCCACAGCAATTCTTATTGAATTCAATAAAATTCAGTTTATCCTAAGAATATCTTCCTGTAAGTAATCTGCTGTCTGAGACACACCTTTTTACCCTTTTTATCATCTCGTGCACTTTCAGTCTCCTCTTATTGCTTTTTCTTCTCCTTAGCCTTGGATGTTTTTCCCCATTTCACACGTCTGTCATCCTTGCATTAAACAGAAGGAAAAATGGAAGTATCCTGTGTGCCTTTTAAAAGCCATTATGGTGTATTACACATTATACACTATATAAACTGCATTCATTCATCAGCTATGGGGGTGGTGAAGCTAGAAGACAGGAAACTGGGACACTCTGTTAGCCTAGTTCCTCAGCACATCTTTCACCGTATGTGAGGAGTATCAGAGTGGGTTCTCTGTTTCAGCACATGAGCTAAGTAGAGTGCTGGTATCATGAAAGCTAAGGAAAGGCAACAGTGACTTCAAGCCCTGTAGCATGCAATCAAATCATGGGCTGTACCCTGAAGCCCTCAAAAGTTACAGGAAGAGGACTGTGAAGCCTTAAAGAAATACCTCTGCTTGATCCCAAAAGTAGCAACAAAGATTTACTAAAACACAGTGTATTTTTTTTTTTCTTTTCTTTTCTCCTTCGGCCCACCAAAGCACATAATTTTATATCACAACTCTTGCAGAACAGCTCCAGGAAGAAGCAGCCTGGCAAGAATTACTTTTCACATATCCACATAACATCTATATCTAACCCCAAACAAATAATTCATGTGGGTAATAGATGCAAATGCTTTTTCACCCCTTCTCTTCCAAATTGTCAATACTAGCACTGTCTGCTTTAGGATACTATTGGGAAAAAAAAACCAACCTTTATGTTGTTATTGAATCAAATATACTGCTCTCTGTGTCTTCCTTTAATGTTTATGCTGCAGTTTCCCCAACAGCTCATGCATGTTCCTACTTCTTTTCTTCCCTAATCCTTCCCTAACAAAAGAAACAAAAAATACTTGCAAATGACACTCAGAATATAAAGTGACATCAACTAGTAACTGATGTACCACAAAAGCATTATATAGCAAGAGACTTTTTCAAGGGCCAGAAAACACCTGCTGGTCTAAGCCAAGGTAAAAAGAATCCCCTGCAAAAGCAACTCCTCCTGTCTCGAACACTGAAAATGCAATTCAGTATGCCATGTTAAACACCATCTTACAAGCAAATCCTTCATCACACAGGCTTGAAGAGTGGCTCTATGTGAAAAACAAATGGAGTCAGCGACTGGTAAATGAATCCTGAGAATGATCTGAGATGGAATTAGCATTTCCTGGCGTTCACTCAAACCAAACACCCAAGTCAAAACCAAACAGAACAAATTAAATCAAGTTATGAAAAATCATATGACAAAAATTGAGTCATATAATCTCATCAAAGGCAATACCTCCATTTTTCAGAACTGACTGCTATATAAAATCCTCTTCAGCTTCACTTCTATGATAGTCCAGCACAACAATGCAAGGAACAATCTTCTAGTGACAGCATGGAATAACTCAGTAAAAAAATATACCCCTCCATAACTCAAAAAGCAAATACAGAAGGACCACAGAATGGGTACACTTCTGCAAAGCCACCAGCCAAAACTCCCTAAATTCCAGCAGACAGGTTTCATAGTTAGCACAGTATCAAAGCCAACAACACATTAACTCCATAAGCAATATCCAGCAAGGTTTCAAGCAGCTCTTCAGTGTCTTACACTTTTCTGCAAAGGGAGTTGACTACATAATGAGCATCAAGTTTTAATTTGTAGCACTGGAAATTGTTTACTCAATTTCAACCAGTTAAAACTTGTTTTGTTAAAGAATACAGCACTTCAAAGATACTTCAGTAACTCAAGGTTTATAATCAAAATAAACGAGTCATCAAGAGAAAACCTGGTATACAAAAGCAAATTAATGAATAGATAGGAAAACAGTACCTTTTGAGATCTAGGATAGTGGATGGAATGTAGCCATATATCAGAAACAGATTACTTTCCTTACCAATGTCAATACAACTTTTTTCCAGAGTTAAAAGAGCTAGAGTCTAAAGCATTGATTGATAGTCTTCCACAGTCAATAGGAACTTTCACTTTCAGTGAGCTTGGGCTCATTTACTGAAGCAGTAAGTATTTCCATGGCAAGAAGTCTTGAAGTTAACCTCAGGACTTGGCATTAGCTCCAAGCTTTTCCACTGGGTGGTGGTAATGAGATCAAGAAGTTCAGGAGAACCGATAACAGAAGAACTGAGAACACAACCAGTATTCATTCATTCATGTATTCATTCGTTCTGTATCTCTATATATACATACATATTTTTGTGTGTTTGAACATGTATACCTACCTATACATACATAGGCAACCCTGGAAATTTATTAGTCTTTGTGTCACAGAAAGGATGAATAAAATGGCTTCTAAAATCTTTCAAGGGATGAAAGAAAACATGTAAAACATTTTTTTTTAAGGCCTTGCGTCTAAAATTATTCTTAAACACTGTTTGCTTCTTTAGCATTCAGTTCAACAACATCATTTTCTTACTGTAAAAGCTGAAGAGAGCTGGGGTCATGCTTCTGACAGGTCACAAAGTAGCACTGTAATATTACTGAATGAGCCAATATAAACTTAGAAACACAGTGGGGAAAAACACTCCAGTGATTAATATTTTAATACATTACATTCAGTTCAATAGATGACACACTATTATGGCTTCCTTTTTCATGTGATCTGCAGCAGTCACAGAAAAGAATGGAAATGAAATTTAAAATGATGTGTTTACTTCCCTAATATTACAAATTTCAGCGAGACCCAATATTTGGAATGGGATCATTTGGCATCATCTGAAAATCAACCCCCTTTTATATATGTATAGTTACAACCTCCCAATTTAAGACACCATAAATCACATCAGGCATTAATCGGTTCACTTTCACAGAGTGCTTGTTCTAACAATACCAAAACACAGCAGAATATTAAGTACATGCAGGGGAAAGGTATTTCCAATATTGTATAATATGACATGTTGCTACATACAATATAGACTGTACCCCTTTTTCCACCACAGCTTATATAAGGAGCAGATAATAGTTATATATGTATATAATCAACGAGTTTGTTTTAAACCTTCAGCAGCAGTACGAATGGTGATGATAATTAGGGTAATCCTAGCTTTATCCCATGGATCCTGGGCAATAGAGCACACAATACTCGTTGTCAATAGCACTGCAAGGCTTGCTTGGGAAAACAAAGCAAGATCCAGAGTCTGACAGTGCCTTATATCTACATGGGTTTACTGTTCTGCACCAAACTTTCATCTCCTGATTTTATCAGAACAGACTTTTATGGTTAATTTACCTTTTTTACTGTACAGCTTAAAATGCCTGTAGAACTCCTTGCAGGAATATGTATGAGCTGCACGATACATCATCATAATAGTTTTAAAACCCCACAATTTTTATAAATTATGATTTAAATACAGGTAGATACATGCAGTATGACAATAATCTTGAAGTACTCATAATGGTCCTCCTGAGTGGTGCTTAACACGATCAACTTACTGTGTGAAAGGCCCTGTTTACTCATTAGAACAATTATGTTTTTTTCCTTAATAACTAATGATTTACCGATCTGTCTACTGTAGCGAAAGAATATAATTACAAATAGGCATGTTAAAAATACTATCAAAATAATTTAATCCAACTTTCAAAATATTAATAACTTATGTGCTTAATTAAAGATAGTCATATCAAAATAGCCTCAAGCATATTATAGATTGCTAGCCTGAAAAAAATTCATTATGAGAAGCAAAGTCAGTATTGTTCTAAAAATAGAGAGGATTTCCAAAGCACAGCATATCGTTTTTGGCATTCTGACAATTAAAAAATGTCTACATAATTCATTTAATTAAGTAAAAACTTACTCATTAGCTCAAGCTATATAAATCATGCTAAGTTTTATCTAAACGTACATTTTCTTGGCTATCTGTAAAACCTGTGTAATCAGAAGGCAGGGCAGAATACTATTAATAGCAATATCAAGACAACTGCCATGGGTAAGCTGAAAAACTGTGCCCAAGCAGCAACACAAGCAGTTGTTTTTTCATGCAGTTTCTGAGTTGCCTTGGAGTTTCATTGCTTGTGTATTGCTGAACCCTGAATTAACAATCCTTCTTCTCTCCAAGATGGAAGGATGAAGTATTGTTGCTTTTAATGACTACACAGTAATTTAATTAAAATAATATGTATTCTGACCTCATTTTTATTACTTGAGTGAAAAAAGGCTTAAGTAGTTTCAAGATTTTTCTGCTCAAGAGCTATGCTCTTATGGCCCTTTAAAGCAACAGTTCCTGGTGATAAGTACACAGACAGGGCCACTAAAAAGAAACCTTCCTCATTTTTAAAAGATCATCTTCCATTTCCTTCTTTGCATAACTGTGACACAGTGTGTGCATATATATAAAAAAATAGTTAAGAGCTTAATTTGCCACTTTCATTTTTGCTATATACACTGCAATGTCCATAACTCTGTATTATGCTTTCTCCACACAAATCTGAATTTAACACAGGATAACTGTTATCTATGTCTATAAACACTCAAAATAACACACACTTGCTTTTACACAATTTCAACACTGACATCCTCTAAACATATTAAATTATCCTTGAAATGACATTGGCATTCCTGTTAGATCTAATGACTTTAATGCACGTGAAATACAAGTAATAAGAGGAAAAGGAAGTATAAAATGCTTTAAAAGTCAAAATAAAAATAAAATTAAATTATTCCCTGGGTGCTAGTATGCTGTATACTTTTCCTGTGAAACAACACAATTAAAACAAAACAAGTTAGAAAACATACAGAAGGAAAAAAAACTAGAAGAAAGACATGTTTAAATCTGCTGATCAGTAATCAGTCTGAAAACAAACAAAAAAACCAAAACCCAAACAAAGTAACAACAAAGAAACTCCAAATCTGCTTCTTTTGAAGCAGATCTTGGTATCTGGACTTCATATTTATTAAAACTGAGCCTGGTAGACTCAGCCATTATCAGGATGGTCTGTTGTCCCCCTACATCGTCTGAACTTGCCACTTACAAATGTCCTCATTGCTACACTTTTGTCAGCTTGAAATCTCCATCAATTATGTGACCTAACACTGAAATAAAATAAAAACTTCAAGTTTTTCTCTTCCTCTTAACAAATACTCATGCATTACTGCAAGACACTGAAGTCACTGTATCCCTGTCGCTTCTCCTGGTAAAGCTTCATAGTCATTACTTTAATTCTCAAACTTAAATTGATTCCTTGAGCTTTCTAGTCATTTTTGTACATCTCTAAATTCCCTCTGCTCACTTTCCAGAGCAGAAAATTCTCTCATAAAAGTATATTTATATCCAAATGACCAAAAGTGCGATCTACTTGCAGGCAGATTATATTTAAAGGTCATCGCTTAGAGACAGCAATTTAAGTTCTTTGGCTGGATATTCACCTCCATTATGTCCTCCACGTTACTTTCAGAAAGCAAAACATGGATTAGTTTTGTAATAACACCATAATGGTTGAAAAGCAGAAGCTGTAATAAAGTTGTCTCATTGAGAGACTTAGAGAATAAAAATAACATTCAGGGAATACCACTGCAGAGATTGAACATGAAAATGCAGGGTGCAGGTCTACTTTACTAACTCTTCAAGTCAACATGTCTAAGATGGGCATTCCTATAAGACTGCAGCCAAGTAAAAGTTATTAGGTGCCTAGTGCCTACCTTTGGGGATGGGATAAAATGCACCATTGATAATACTTCCTTTTTCTCCACCAATTACAGAAAGCCTACACAATACAGAATCACAGAATGATATGGGGTTGGAAGGATCCCTGGAGATCATTTAGTCCAAGACCTCTGCCAAAGCAGGTCCTCCTAGAGCAGGTTGCACAGGAACTTTTCCAGGCAGGTTTTGAACATCTCCAGAGACCCCACCACCTCTCTGGGCAGCCTGTTTCAGTGCTCTGCCACCCTCAAAGTGAAGAAGTCCCTCCTCATCTTCAGTTGGAATTTACTATGTACAAATTTGTGCCCATTTCCTCTTGTCCTCTCACTGGCACCACTGAAAAAAAGACTGGCCCCTTCCTCTTGACACCCACCCTTTAAGTATTTATAGGCATTGATCAGATCTCCCCTCAGCCTTCTCTTCTCCAGACTAAATAGTCCCTCAGCCTTTTCTCATAAGAGAGAGGCTCCAGGCCCCTAATCATCTTGGTGGTCCTTTGCTGTACTCTCTCCAGTAGTTCCCTGTCCTTCTCGAACTTTGGAGCCCAGAACTGGACACAATACCCCAGACGGGAACTTACCAGGGCAGAGTAGAGGGGCAGGATAACCTCCCTCAACCTGCTGGTCACAGTCTTCTTGATGCACCTCAGGATGCCATTGGACTTCTAGGGCACAGGGGCACATTGCTGGCTCGTGGCCATCTTGTTGTCCACAAGGACTCCCAGATCTTTTTCCTCAGAGCTGCTCTCCAGCAGGTCAGTCCCCAACCTGTACTGGTGCAGGGGTTTATTCCTCCCCAGGTGCAGGACCCTACACTTGCCCTCGTTGAACTTTTTGAGGTTCCTCTCTGCCCAACTCTCCAGCCTGTCAAGGTCTCACTGGATGGTGGCACAGCCTTCTGATATGTCAGCCACCCCTCCCAGTTTTGTATCCTCAGCAAACTTGCTGAGGGTACATACCATCATCACCCAAACACACTAAGCATGTAGTCTAAGGCTTGGTGGGGTAAGATGAATCTTCAGACTACAGTAGGAGGAACTTTACTGCTCTTTGATGGTCCATCTTTCATGCTTTATTCTTATAGAGACTCTCCACTAAGGGCTGACATTGATAATCCAGCCTGCCCTTGCACTCTGCCTTCAGGGCTGGCCAGCTTGTACTATCTCTCATATTGGCATCACAGACTCCTCACATCCACAATTTGTTTTCCTCATTGCTTAATTTCCAGTACAGTCAATTCTTTGACTGTAACTGATGCTTCATTTTGCAAAATATGTTTTCTTGTCATTTCTCATCTGCAGTTTACTCACCCTTCATATGAGGAACTAATGAGAAAGCTGAGAGAAAACCAAATACTATTTGTATTAATTTATTAGCGGGGAGACAATTTTTGCTCAATATTGCAACCATGTATTTTGGATTTAAAAGAATGTTCCTCAAACTGAAGGCTAGCGGTACAATAAGTGGATTTTGGACAAAGCATTTTCTGACTCCTTGAAAACAGCAGCAGGAAATAACTCCAGTGGTCAAAAATTGGATCATAAAGATGAAAACCCATATGTCTTTCTGGTCTTTAAATTGCTATTCTATAGAGTGATAAGAGACATCTTATAGACCCATATCAGGATTTAATTTCCTAACAGAAATGAGAAAGGAATGTGCAAACCCGCTCATGTTATCTAACATTAGATTTCAGTATGTGATAAAAATATCTTAACAATGGGCGTGTACCTAAGGAAGATAAAATTCATCCCTTCTTCCTGAAGATGCTTTCTATATACAAATCTATTTAAAAATAGCATATCTCTGATTTGCTGTGCATGACTGTCTTCAGGAAATGTTTTTTTGGCAAAATCTGCTCACAGTTACTGTATCATTTTAGTGCTTCTGTAACGATATCTCGTAAAGCACTCTTAGTATACGAGATTTATGAATGAAATCTGTCAAAGTAGACGTAGTACATCATTGATAAATTTCTTTGTATTTTAACTGTAGTCTAACTGTAGCATAAAGGTTCTATACTACAAGCCACCACCACCATATTAAACACACCTGTTTTGCATATATTTATATTTTGTACGTGCATCTTTTCCCTGTCATTCTGCAACTTCTCACTGATTCTTGTATCCTAAATTACATTAAAAAAAATCCCCCACATTTTATTACATTTCCAGGCGCTACCAGCTACAATACTATTTGCAGATGAACTCAGATTTCAAAAGTGTTCCCTGTGAGCAACGTTGTCCCTTTGATCAATAAAACAAGTAAATTTTACCACAAATTTTATACATTTCATATTGTGATATATTTACTTCAGGGAGAATATAAAAAGTGTTTACAAATGATGCAGGCATGTTCAGCATCCATGTACGGCCTCTGGGAATAGTGGAGACAAGCAGTACTCTGAATTTGTGAGTACTTCTTTCACTGTGTAATGGGCAGCATTTTGAGATGAGTGGCTATAGGAAATGAGGGCTTCTTCCCTCAGCTTCAACTTTGCTTCTGCTCTGCAGGTTTTGCAGTTTCTCTTCTTTGTGTTTCTAACCTAGTCTAATTCTGAGATTAAAATCTAGAATAGTTGTTAAAAGAGTCAGAATGGGATTATTTAATACTGTAGCCATACTATATTGTAACCTGTGGTGAGCTCATTTTACAGCACTACTAGTATCACTAAAAGGAATAGTTTTCTATTGTCATCTTGTAATTTTCTTAGGTAAATTAAAAAAGGCTAATTGTTAATAAAATGCAGTAATATATGTACACCTGAATGCACTGTGTCTATCCTGTCTTAACAATTTCTGAGTTCCACGTACCATGCTTAAAAAAAAAAAAAAATCACAAAAAGCATTTATAGTGTATAACATTGAGCATATAACATCTCACATTGCTTCCTAAAAATGTCTCAGAGAAGGGTTTGTGGTTTTTTTTATTCTCCTCTCCACCTCTACTGGATGATGAAGCAGATAGGATTTCCCACATTTATCTCAAGTACTTCTGCGTCAGCCTGTTAAGTGACTCTGCAAAGCATAGTATATATCTTGGTTGTGCGCCAAGTCTGGTTGGGAAGCCAGACTTTCAACGAGCTCGTCATGCTACAACCAAAAATCATCTGACCTTATGAAAATATGCAGTAGACTATACTGTTAAATACATTTTGGTGCAAAACCACTTCAGCTAAGAAAGTTTCAAGCAAAGCCTGACCTTTCCTTGGACATACTTCAAGACTTACCGTAACATTATGTTCCAATAATAGAAACTTCCCAAATGAATAAGTAAATATTTAAATTCTACAGATATCACCCTAAGAAAAATTTTCAGTTAAATGCAAATGGCATGATTACCTAACAGGCATAAGCAAAATGTTAGGAAGGCAGAGTGTTTGGGTAAAACAACTACGATTAATTTTTCATTTAATTTTTTTTTTTTCTCAAATATAACATGCTTCTGGAGATCATACTTAGGGAACATACTCGTGGTTCAAGGCCCACACAGTATTTTAATTCCATAAGGTGCGTGGGAGGCTTTTTTAAATCCACATAATTTTTGTGGGTTTTTTTTTTATTTTAACATGTTAAATTATTATCATCAGATGGAGGGGAAATTAAACATTCTGAATGTGTTAAAAGCCTCGGTCTTCTTGACTCCTATTACCAACTGCTAACTACTGCTAAAACTCATCCATTTTTGGAACATGAACAACCTTGATAACATCAGATGAAGACAAAATAAAAATAGAGCTTTGGCAAAGCCGCTGAATTGAATTCCGGTGTTTCAGAACACCGTGTAAAGCTCTTGATTGCCTTTGCAAATGTAACTCACTACATTAATATTGAAGCTAACTCATTTCCTAACTTTCCTAAGAGCAGCCAGGAGTATAGTCATGCTGGAAAAGAGAGGAACTAAATAAAATCCAGGCCATGTAAATAGCTATGATTTGTTTTTTTCCTGTTGGATAACAAGGAAGACTGTAAGATAACAGGAAAGGTTTTGTGAAAATTATTCCTAAACAACCTTATATCTGGTTTTCCTTTCTTTTTGACATATTACATACACTAAAGTTCCCCTTTTTTTCATTTTCTGAGGATGGTAAAAGCAACCTTCTTCATTGCCGTAATTACTTGGCTTTTAAGATGACTGGAATTAAAACACCTCCTGTATGTTTTCTTTATTCATATAGTCCTTATTTTGACATAGAGTCCTGGATACGCTATTTGGATTTTATCACTATTCAGACATGCAATAATAAAGATGATTAATGAGCAGCAACCTCAGTTTTTTTTCTCTCTGGGTCCTCTTTACATGACACGACTGTGCATTGGATGCATTGAGAAGAGGTCCCTGGAGCACAGACCTAGGCAGCTGGGGAACTTCTGTGTTGTTGAACAAGATGGTGCTGTCTTGACCCTGCATGTCTCTGCAGGACACGTTGATACATACAAGGTGGCAACCATATTTTTTGCAATGCCTCCAGCAGTGTTCTGAGTGAATGCGTTCTGTGCAGACCTTCAGTAGGGCAATGTGACTCCTATCATCTTCATGTCACAAAGAACAAGGCTGAAAACCTCCGCTTCACAAATATGCCTGGCTGAGCTCAAAACCCCTCCACTCCAGGTATTCCAGCTCCTGTCCTCAATACTTGCATCTGTCTGTCTGCTTGCTTGTCTGCAACACACTGATAAAGCTCCTGCCAGGCCACAAGCTCATAAGGATTCTCTGATGAGGCGAGTATGTAGGTGTTCTATGTCATCACACCAGGGTGTCATGAGAAGGCAGACTACACATGCAGTATATATATGACCACTTTTTCACCATTTCACAGAGTTGTGTGAGGTCAGGCAGAACTGTGAAGGCTGCAGGAGGTGCTTGTGTTTCCAGACCATGCTGGTTGATGGAAGGAACAATGGCCCTGGGAGTTGTGCTGGAACAGTGCTGTGGGTTGCAGCCAGCAGAGACAGCATCTCCATCATGCAACCAAGGCAGTCTGTCCTGAGCCCCAAGGCCCATCTGAAAAGTCACCACACAGATGCCTGGGCTGCCCTCACATCTATGCTGACTCTTCTAACGACTGCCACAGCCTGACAGTAAACACACAATGTCTCAGCCCACCAAAGGTTCTCAGCTGAGCTTTTATATATAAACATGTTAAAAACAGCGAACATCAGGAACATCAGTGACAACATCAGGGAGAGGCAGATGTAGATTTATACATAGAGGAGAGAAATATATGGTGATGTAGGTACAATTAAAAAATCCATTTTGGTATGTCTTATGTAAATTCCTTTACTAACCAAAATCCTATCAGGTGTAGAAAAGCACATACGTGGTGTCAACAGGGGGTCCATGCTCAGATGTGGTACTTCACAGGGTCAAGCTGCAGCCACAATCCACAAATAGGGTGGAAAGACACAAAGCAAAGTTCTGCTTTCTGCTGCTGTGGAAAATGGGGCAGGGATCCAAAGAGGCATTTGGTATTCCTTCCTCCCTCCTCTTTGATTATTTTTGCTGATTTATCCTCTCTCCATGGGCTATGGATGTACTGAAGGGAGCTATGCAACTGCTGTCTGTGGCAAATGCAAACATAGTCAGTGCAGGACAAAGAAACATAGTGGTTGGGGCTCTGTATGGAGAACATACAGGAATGGGTACTGGTACATCCATAAGACAGATCAGTTGTGACAATGAATGGACAATGAGTCCAGTGGGTGGTTACAGTCAATACTTCCTACAAGGGACCAAGGATATGGGAGATGCCACTTGGCCTGGGCACCCAGGAACTCTGATCAAATGATATATATAAGACCCCTGCACGCCAAAAAAAGCTGAGAACGAGGGGCTGTTATAACAATCAAAAGTGCATCTGGATTCCAATCAGATGTCTCATAGGCTTTTGACCTAGTTTTGTTTTCCCTGACTTTTCATTTCTAGATCATGTTAATTTTACAATGCTGAATCTCATACCTTGAGAGAAGTCCCTTAGAGAACAGCCTAGCTCTAAGTTAGTAAAAATACCAACAGAAATCAAATTTGTACCTCAATTTACATATTTCTAAAAACATAATCATTGCATAATCAATGCCATTTAGGATACTTTACTACTAGCTTTTATTTGGTAGAGCTCTATGTAACGCTTTTTGTTACAGGGTGAGAAGAGATAATAGATATTTTTAAAAACCATGGAATACTTTAAAGGTTAAGAACCACTGAAGACACTGGATTAATTCAATTTCAGCTTAAAAAAATGTCCCAAATGTCAGGTGATCTCACTGCAGTCATAAAGATCTGGAAGTTGTGATTATTTAATGCTTTCCTCTGTAAGCCTCTTGCAACAGATGCACGTTCTCCAGAGATGACTGGCTTACTGTGAACCTAAGGAAATTAAGCTACAGTTGAATTATGGTAAATATATTTCATTCCCCCTTGGAATGGGTAGGTGAAAGTGCCTGAGTTCCAATGGAAGGTATAGTAAAAATAATAAAACAGTTATTTAACCCCTAACATATATAGTAAGTTCCTTACGCAGCTTTGCAGTAAAACATCCTCACAACCAGTGTGAAAAACAGAACATATAGAGCATATATGTTTATTTTTGTTATGGATTTCAAAGCCATTTCCAAATCCTATCACTGAACAATCACCTTCCATGCAATAGCCAAGTATTCCCTGAAGTTCTTTAAATAGCAGATTTAAAAAAAAAAAAAAAAACCCGAAATAAAATAAGCAATATGTAGCATTTATTGGTATCCATCTGTATCCTATATTAGCACACAAAGCATAATGTCCAACTCGGCAACAGATCTTCCCATTGGAAATAGGTAAACATACAGTGCTTCAGATATGGCATTTATCTTCCCTTTGCCAATTTAATTTCATTGTAATTTTGATGTAGTTCCCAGATGCAGGTGGCTTTTCTACTGTTTGGTTTTGGTTTGGAGTATTTTTTTATCCTGTAAGGTCTAATAGGAACCAAATTTTTATCATTTCTTTCAAAGCTCAACAACATTTTGACTATTACGCTAGGCATGGTTTTGCCACTGCTGGCTTTGCCTTCAACGGCATTGTAATTTAATGACCCATGAAGACGTTAAGGCCATTCTGGAAAAGGTTCTCCATATCCTTAAATGCACACAACTGAGTGGCCCTAATGAAGTCAATGAGACCAACAATCTACACCAACTGAAGTAAGTCAGTCTTAAAACTTTGAAAAGGACTTTGCTGAAACCAGGATACATAAAAACAAATCTATTGGTAATAAACTGAATCAGAAACTGGAGAGCGGAATATCTTTGCTGATTGCTTTAAAAACAAGATTAAATCAAAGGTTGTCTCAGAGCAAGGATACCTGCTTCACTGACAGAGCATGCAACACCAGAAAGCAATTAAATCAAAGGCCTAAAGGAGTTTATTTTTGTTTAAATTGCAGTCAGGACCAGCCACTGACCAATAACAGTATTTAAGCAGAAAGCAAGCAGTGTCACCGCTGTGCAAGAAAAATAACCCAGGAAAGATTAGGAAATACACTGTAGCAGAGAGAAAGCTAAGCACAGGCACCAGTTATTTAGGGATTCTGTCATGCCTGCTGCCTGCAACAACAAAAGCAAACCTGGTCTGCTGTATTTTCAGAAATTATCTGTCTTCCAATAATCACAGTAGTTGCAAACTTTACTAAAGATTTCAGATTAATTACTATGATACTCCTCCAAGCCTTGCTACACACTAACCTTACAACAAAGGACTGATCTGTGGCTCTGTAACAGGGTACCCAGCATCCTCAATTCTCTCTCATAAGAGAGTTTAGATGTGAAAAGTTCTATTCAAGTAGTTTAAATGCTTGAAAATGCCACCACTGTTAATCAATCTCCTTCCAGTTCAGATGCTCTTGTAGGCCACAGAGAACAACATATTACTTCTTATTGTCTGTGCTGGGATCCTGGGAAGTACAGAAAAAGGCTCTTGCTCAAGCACACTGCCACATGTTTGTTGCATCTTCCTGCTCTTGGAGTCAATCAGGACTATAGCATATGTTTCTATAAGAAGGGAGCCTCCATTATTCATCCAAGATAAGCATATATACACCTACATATATATTTTATACATAAACATGATATATATAGAAATCTATTGCAGAACTTTCATCTCCAGGGAACGCATAAAATATTAATACTTTTGTAATGTATCATTGAATTGCAATGTATAATTTTATAAAGTGATAATTATGATTATCATGGTAAAAAGTTATAGACAAGAGAAGCTGAGACATCTAAAAAGCATAGCTGTTCCCTCTCACGGAAGAGCTGTTGTTTTATCCACAAAACAGATCCAAAATAATACATGGACCCGTGCAAACATAGTCAGGATGAGAGCAAAGCACTTTTGATCAGCATGGGGATTAGCTGCTGCTCAAGGAACTCCCTGCTCATGCTGGTAATTTCCCCTGCCATGTTCCCCATGACTGATTTTCACAAGTAGGAGTAAAACAGAATCACGCATGCTGTGACCATGCCTCAAAATGTAATCTTTGAATTCAATTGACAAAATGAGTCGAACAGCAATATCATCGGGACCACGATACAGTTTAGGTCTTCTTCACAAAAGAGCAGGAGAATCTACTCAGGAACAACGCTATTAAAGAAAAGCAGTAACTGTTGGTAAAATGGGCTTTTAATGGCACATAGTGTCAGATTGGGTGTGCTGGTACAGCCTCAAGGACATAAATAAATGCTGTATCAATTTAAAACCCATGAGGTTTTGGAACAATAGCTCTGGGTGATGGGAAAGTCTTCTTTACCAACTATTGAAAGCAAATGAAAGGAAGACAAAAGGAAACGCAAATAGGTTACAAATATCTGAAAAGGAAACTTAATCATTGAAATTCACTATTCCTTTTACTTTCACCCTTTCTTGCCAGTTCATCATTCCCATCTTGCCCAAGGCTACCTATTGCCTACCCTAAATGGCCCTGGTCCTTTACACCCTCTGAACAAGCCATTTCTAGCTGCCACTTCACTGTTCTCTGTTGAATTATTTTAATGAGGAACCTTTTTAATTATCATAAGGATATTCTCCATATAAAATTAAACTGACTGCTGGTTAATACTTAGAAGTAGAACAAATACTCTATGCGTGAAGAGCAAGGTATTGTTCTGACTTCTGTGGTCTACTCTTTGCTTTTACTAAACAGTGATAGATTGCACTGCTCTCCCATAGGGTACTTATAAACAAGCAAACCCCCTGGAAGATAATCTCCTGATGTTCAAGTATAGGAAGTATGCAAATAGCAAATGGTTAGGCATAATGGAGAATGGATAAACAATATCCCAGTAGACACCTAACCATGGTGCTTCATTCTCAGTTCTCAGTATAACTGCAATAATTGTCATTGCAACTATAGAGTTACAAATGAATTTACAAGCAAACGTGTTCCAACAGGTCACATTTGTGATACACAGTGCTATTGGGGTAACACAACAAACATATAAAAGAAAGCTAAAAATTAAAACCAATCTGCCACATACCTAAAAAGTCACACAACGCTAAAGCATAGATGTACAACTTCCTCTCCCCCTCCCTCCTGCCATTTTCCATTATGTCCTGTTAACATAATCCTTTCTCTGCTCCTTCTAACATACAAACCTATTTCCCAATTTCAGAGCATCTATACTTTCATCCCTTGCTGGTCCACCCATTGCAAAAAAGATTATAACTTGTGCACACTAAGTTTGCATCACGATGCCTACTTGCAGGAGGTATTTAGGGAGAGAACAGAGATAAATGAAGGGGGAAACGTATAGTGTTTGTTCAGATTTCATATGCTCTGGATGCTCTACTACAGAGTAGAGAAACTGCTGAAAATGTTACCTGATGAATAGGATGAGAAACAAGTGGGGGATTAAATGGGTTTTGTTTGTTGCATATTCAGGTGAACAGTAAAAAACAACAACAACAACAAAAACCCAACAACAACAAAAAGGCTGTAAAAGTCAACCCTGTATATACAATTTTTCCAGGCAATTCATTCTCAAATCTGACTTCATTCTTTTCCAGTAATTTCACAAAAAAATTTATGTGCATCCAGAATGAACAGTCAAAAGTTACAAATAGGATATGGAGTCAGATGAGATACTTTTTTTGCAAGAATTAGTGCCACATAAAGGAGCCGCAGAAGCACTCCAAGCAATCAAGTCTCCAATTTCTGACTTGGAAACCTGTGACTCAATTCTTTTGCCTCCTTTCAGTGTATTAACTGAATTAAATAGTGAAAACATGAAGATCTTTCACTGACAGATTTCCAGCCCTTCTCTCAAGTAAGGAAATCTGAATGACCCTGAAGCACTGTGTAAGAGGTTTGACATACAGAAACTTGCTATATAGGAGAGTTGCTATAGGAAGCCCTGTTGTATAGTTCTTAGGTGAATTTGGATCATGAATTCAATGAATCATTGAATTTGGATCACATGGTGAATTTGGATCACCATGTGCATTTTTTTGTCTCTCCTAACAAAACAGAGTCAGGATTGGTAGGCTCAGCCTAAATTCATCCACTCATAAAGCCCCAGGCCTACATAGCAATTAAGCCATTAGCTGACTGATGGACAGTCAAATTTCTGTGAAACCTGTTTTTCTCCCTGAGAGACTATATATTTCAGTATAGTTACCCTTTGTCTGTATCTCTATTTTCTCCACCTGATCAAGGCTATCTTTGCTAAAACAGGCATCCTCTCTTTGACTTTGAATAGAATAGTATTTGGTGATAACGTACAAAGCAAGGTTTATAAAGCGAGCGCTTTGACTGTACAATCTCTAATATAAGAAGTTACAATTTCCTCTTCCCATTTCCTTTGTTCTCACTATAAAAGTCTGAATTTACAGCCTTTACTAAGAGAGATTCTCCCACGGGATTATCCAGGAAAAGAGAGAAATTCTCTGGAGAGAGTTTCCTTCTTGCTGGCAGCTGCTCTACCATCTGAGACTTACTATCACCCAGCCTCTGCAAGATCTCATTTCTATTGTTATCACAGATCTCCTACACTATACAGGAAGTATATTTTTTCACTCTTTGCTTTTGCAGAGTAGACTTCAAGTAATGTAGATGACCACAGTAACTACTGATATCTGAATTTACGCAGTGCAGTGCTCTGATTTCGTCTGGGAGCGCAAAGCACTTCAAGATTCAACCCAAATGGAAAATATGAGGTTTCTTTAGTAATGATCAATAACTTTTGCTTTTTATTTGCATCAAAAACACCTATACCATATTTCGTGTTGAACATAACAGTTTTTCCTTCTGCTCAGTGAATGGATCATAACAAATCATCTGCAAACCTTTACAGCCAGCAGATGTAAGTGTGCTTTCTCTCCAATTGAGCTGTATCTGCGTGCCATGAAAGTACAACCTGTTCTCCTCCTGCCTCTCACAAATCTTGAAAATAAAGTGGTCTCAGCTGCTTTGGAACAAATAACAACAGCATTCATTTTTCCTCAGACAAGTATAACTTGTACACCACTAATAACGTTTTCCCACTTTTTTAATCCTATCATCATCTCCCAGCATAAAAGAATCTCAGAATGTGATACGGATAACATCAGAGGGAAGAAGTATCCATCACTACTTGCCAGGTGAGGTAAGGAGCTAACAGGAAGAGGCTAAGTGATTGAAAGCATCACAAATCAAACAACACTTAGGTTAAAGAAAAAAAATAAATCAACCATCTGAACTCCCTTCTCAGACCATATTCTCTCCATCCCAAGGGTTTCATCTACCATGTGTGCCCATGCACACCCTCAGAAGCCAAAACTTTCTCCTCTTCCCTTTCTGTCACCGCCTGCTGGATTAAAGTCAGCGCCACCCTAACAGCTCCCCACAGCCAGTCTAACCCTAGGACGAGCAGCAGCCAGTACTTGGCATCATATTCTGCAGCTGTTAGCACATTCCAAGCATAGAAACAGAAAAATGAATCAGCTATTTTAGAGTTATTACTATATCTTGGCCATTAGAAGAATAAAACTACAGGAGATATTCTTGATTAATGCATTCCTCCTCTGCTTCTCAGTTAAACTTACCAAGGTTTACCTGTTAATTTCCATTCTTTAAAACCCCTGTATACAAGGCATTTTCCTATGATACAATTCTCAAAATGTAATTTAAAAAAGAATAGGTTTTCTTGTTCTTCAACATCAAGTGTATTTGTAGAGGATATTATAGCTCAGGGAAGACGAAAAATAATAATACATCTGAGGCAGCAAGGATAGCATTCAAATAGCAGCATTCTTATAAACAATAATTTTTATTTTTCTTACTAAGCACAATATAAAGTTGCAATATAGGTATTCAAATGAGCTTAAAGAAAGGGGAAGCAAAATATTTCTTCTCCCTGTCTTAAAAAGACAAAAGACGCCTCTGATTTGTAGAGGATCGGTGTGTGCTGTAGCGTAACTACTATTCACCCAGTCCCAACAGTGAAATGGAAAGCACTAAAATACCCATTTATTCCCCCTGCAGCTTCATCACCTGGGAGCTAGGCACATGTTACATGCTGTGACTTCTTGTCTTCTTCCAGGCATGGCTAAGGCTGTCAGCAACCCTCAGAACAACCAGAGGCCAGGTAGACCTTAAGGAGATTTAGAGAGGAGAAGCAGGTTTGGTGGCAGGGGAGATTAGGCATTAAGCTCCACTGGCTCCAAGTGTATCATTAGGATGACTCACGCTGAGAATGAACTGTAGTTTTGGTGACTCACATGATGGCTAGATTGGAGCTTAAGCTCTGTGTTCAATCCTCAGCCTCCAATCCCTTAAATAATCTTTTAATATGAAGTTTAGTTCATACACAGGGCCAGCAGAGCTCCCTTCACTAAAATTAATTGGAAATGGTTTGCAAAAAGCTAGTCATATTAATCACCAGGAACAGTAAAAAGAAAATATACTTCTTGGGGTGGTGGTTTTGGTTTATTTTTTCATTTTGTCTTTCTAAAGCATATCAGAAGGCCTGCTAACCAAAGTGCGTGATGCTTGTTCTTACTGAAAAGCCTTTTCAGAAATCTTTGTAAGTACCCAGCATCCCTGCATCAGTGGAGGAAACAAATATACTGACAGGCTCAGTCAGAAAAGAGCCCTTCATGAAATACATCTCCTTGTCCCCACCCCACAGCACAGACAAATAGCTTCAAAAATGTGTGGAATATGACCTTTTAATTATAGATCACCTGCAGGTAGACCACAAGAGGCCTCTCTGAAGAAGAGGGAATAATAATAATAATAATAAAAAGTTAGGGTAGTTTCTAATTTTCTGACTCCTCAGATGGCACGGTGAGAAACAGGAACAGAGAGTAAACTGAACAATAGGCCAATTAAAGTTGTTCTTCTAGTGGGATCTTATGCTCATGGCAGCTCCCTTGTGTCCTATGACACGCTCCGTCAGAAGAAAAACATCTCCTGCATCCCTGTCGAGCCAGCTCAGGGCTCTAGCTAGCATGCATAGTCTTCAAGATTGCATTTGCTTCAACGTCTTGCTGGATTCCAAAAATCCTCCTCCACTGGGACCAACAAAAAGATTTTGGTGCAAAGGAACTGGCTTGAAAGGTGTATACCGCAGCTGATCTCGAAATAATCCCCCATGCACTAGTAGAGCTAGTAAGATTTTGGAGCTTTTTGCAGCTACAGTTGACCTTAGATATAAAAGCTATTATGTCATATATTCATCTGCAAGAGCTGATAGACCACATCAAATTAAAAGTTTGAGCCTTGCAATAGACCTTTGCTGTCCACTTTGAGTTAAATTTGCATTATCTTATTATTTCAATCCATACATTTTTGATATTACCAGTAAAGGGTTTCATTCTTTGCATGACACTGTTATTTCAGTTCTGAATTGCACCCGATCAGTCAGCTTAATTCCATCAATAACAATCTAATAAACGAACTTTAATCTTGCAATAATGAATAGTACTGGCAGCTTACTCTGGAGTAGCCTTTAATTAAAGCAATTTAGCCTCACTACTGGTCACAGCCAAATGATAGCGCGCACCACTGAGGGTTACGCCTGAGATCCTGGAGCTCAAGCTTTTCAGATCAAGCCATGTAAGTGGAAAGAAATTGTATTTGTGAAGTGGGAAACTACTCCCAAA
Source organism: Nycticryphes semicollaris (assembly GCA_013400055.1). Lineage (NCBI taxonomy): Eukaryota > Metazoa > Chordata > Aves > Charadriiformes > Rostratulidae > Nycticryphes > Nycticryphes semicollaris. The sequence goes on from VXBJ01001263.1 coordinate 742,509, forward strand.
GGTTTGTGCATGCCACCTTGCTCCAGATTACAGTGAAAGCCAGAGAACATTAACGAGCATAGCCAGCTTTTGGGGCTGCCCTGTGGAAGATAACGACGTTGGCAATTTTGCTTTCAAGCAGCAGTGTTGTACCCTTGGCTGTTACATGTGCCTTCTCTCTGTCCTGTCCAATATTCCCTGCAGCTGAGGGGCTGTTTTCTCCTCATTATTGGATGATACTAAAGAGTTTGTTAATGTATGACTTGCCAAAAGTTCCTGAAAGATTTCTTTAGCCCCCAGCAGCAAAAATGCTCTACACATTTTTTTTTTCCTTTTATATGCAGCTTGTTTTAAGCAGATTTTTTTTTTAAGTGAGGTTTGGGGATCAGAAAACAAAATAGTTCTCTATCACAGATGCCAGTGTAGGTGTAAGAAATAGTATAAGGGGAAAAAAATGTTTCTGGTCACTGAATATATCCCCTGGATTTCACCTGTTCATCAAAAGAGATGGTGTTTTCAAGCAAGTCTGATTTCATACAGGCTCAAGAACTAAGTATTCCCCTTTTTTCTGCCCTTTCTCAAGAATTTTCCATGTAACAGAAAATATCACCCTTTATCATTGTTCTCTTTTAAGGTCCAAGATTTTTTGCCCCCTGACCTTCAAAGTGATTAAATTATCTTTTCATATTACCTAAAGAATTTTAACTAATATTACACTGAAAAAGAAGACTGCAGACTGCAATGGTGGTCTGGGAAGCTTTCAGCAGCCTAAACAAGTGACTGCTTTAAGACAACTCGAATGCTGCCAGCACAAATGCTCCACAAGTCTGGGAGAAGACAGATGCTGCCATTTTATTAATATCTTCTATAAATGAGGCTTGTCATTAAATCCAGGAAGAAAAACAAGGACTGGTACAATGTGAAAAATGAAAAGACATGAAGTAGTTTGAAGAAAGTAATTTACAATTAAAGTAGAGCTGTTGTAAATGTAAAGTCTCCAGACAAGGCAAAACTACAGTTAGACTTAGGATGATGTAGAGAAAGACCTTATTGTTTTCCTCAAAGATGCACATACCAAAATTTTCTTGACTAATGCCATATTTAATCAATGCTAAGTGATCAAACTGTAATATATTTAATCAATTAACTTCTTTGAAACATTTCCTAGCCAGAGAAAACCAACGCTGAGCTGTAATAACAGCTATCACATTTTTTAAACCAATACATTAAATTAAATACTGTAGAACTTTACATTTCATAGCATAAGAACAGAAACATTAACATCCAGATACTTCTGTTACCAAAGGAAAGTGCTAATTTTTTTCAAATCAATATTCCCATGGCAACTTTGTTACTGTGAACAATGAATATGAGACAATGGCACACATCAAGTGTGTAAAATATGAGTGAGAAAGACAGTATCTAAATGTTTGCAGGTTTTTAATCATGGAATGTCAGAAAATAACAGCATCCCTACAGAAAAGAAAATGCATGCTGTATAACAGGAACCCCTTGCATCCATTAGAGCAGGCTTACCCTGGAAAAGGTTACTCAGAGGTTATAGAATAATCACTTCTATTAGATTTCTAAATTTGAGAAGATAGCCATCTATCTGGAATTGTCTAGGAACAGGGTAATCTCACATGACACCAGCGTACAGGCTAGACAATGCATCTCCTCCAATTTTAGGATGCTAAATTACTTGGACCTCTTGCCCTCTTGTTACTCCCACTGACAGAGCCCTGCCTGCGCCTATAGACTTTAAAAATGGAAAAATAACATAACGAGTTACTTGATGCATTACTCATCCTTCTTCATGTGTATGCTTTTTGGATCTATAAAACTTCAAAGAACATTTCAAGAAATACTAGAAAATAATAATTAAAATTATATTATTAGATACTTCCAGAATTTGTCTTTTGGTCTAAGATTTCTGTTTCTTCCAGTTTTCTAGTCTTGAAATACATTGCCAAGCAGCCAGTGAATTTCTTCTGTGTTAGTAAAAGTCTTTTGATCTTCTGCTCAATAATCAAATTAACTTTCTCTTTCCCATATTACTATAAATCCATTTCCCTAGAGACTCAAACATAATTACCTCATGCTGTAAAATCGAGGTTACAGCAACAAAATCATTAAGTCAAATCATTGTCTAGGGATAGATATATGTACCTAATTCAAAATTTTTAGTATTTTAGCAAATGTATATGTGGGAAAGATTCTAAAAATTGCAACATTTGTTACTTGTCTTTGGGTACCTGCTTATGTCTCTGTATACCACTGGTAATTTTACCTCTGGTAAATAATACCTCAGGCCTTAGCCTCCAGATTTGAGGATATTAATCAAGATCTGCAGGGCTAAAAATCACAAAGAATCACAGCTGTTTTCAACACCTTTCAACTGCTGGCATATTTACGTAGTTTCACTACTGAGTACAATTCTCCATCAAGTCACTACAAAGATCTAGGTGGTTTCAGTCATGGACAGGGACCCCTGTTAAGAGCCTCCTGACCTTACACACACTTAACAGCTCTGTATACTGCTAACACAGCATTGGGGTTTCAGTATCAGTTATCTGTAGGCCTCCACAGAGGGCACAGTCCAGAGGCTTAGTGACTCAGGAGGTGGCACTCCTTGCCATTTACAAAGCTACTCTGCAAGCAAGTATCATGCACAATTCTGCCTGCAGCACTGACCAGGGAAGGCACACAGCCTGTGAGACTCTCAAGGTTTTAGCCAATCTGGCATGTGCTTGAGAGCCAGCACTTCATTTTAGGTCCACAGATACCAGAAGACAACATTAATAGTCACCTAAGAGGCCTTCCTCTTCACTTACAATTTGTTTCCTCTGAAAAAAAAAAAAAGAAAAAAAGAAAAAAAGAAACAACCCCAAACCTAAAAAAACCATAGTAGTGATGTAATTTGTATAGAAGTGTTAAGTAAAGCACCAAGATAATTTTATGCCAAAGCATACCTTATATACATACATTTTGAAATATATAATGTGCATACAAGCATACAGATAAAATGTGTATATATAGGGCATGTATACACATTTTTTAGGCTGGTTTTGGATTGAAGGGGAAGGAAAAGGAATTGGAAAATGGTTCCTCCTTTAGTCTAAAGCGAGCCTTTCCAATAATCTCTACTCTTTCATATAACACTTTAATGCCACTAGGCTTGATGTACTCCTTTAGAGGTAAGGTAGGTACAATTACAGACCAAAGGAAAAAGATTCAGAGTATGTTTTTCTTCTGACCCTTCTGCAGCTAACTCTCATGCTATGGGACTTCTCCCCCTAATAATGTGAATGAAAGAGTTTTATGATTAAGAATATTTAGAGTTTTTTTTTTCCATTAGTTTTCATTCTAGGTGTCAACACAGAGTTTGGAATAAGATTATTCCATAGTACGTTTCTGGATCATTATGTGACTCTCAGATGACAGGATAGACAGACTAGACCCCAGAACACCCTCAGGCAGGGGTACCCCTGTTCCCACACAGCTGTGGAGAACTCTCAATTGCTATTTTCTGTGGCACCATGGTACCCATTTCCAAGAAATTTTGAGTGAGTTCTCCAAGTGGCAGCTGAAATAGAGATGCACTGTAGTTTACTCAGTATTATCATCGTAAGAATTAAACAGAGGACAAAGTCCATAGCCAAAAAAGACCCCCAGCACAACACAGCCTCGCACGTAGAGGTCTGAAAAACATAGCCAGATCTGAGGCTCATTGCTGCTCAAGAAAAGCATCCTAGAAAGCAGAGCACCTTTTCAGCATCTGTCCCTTCTGCGGGGGACAAGTGGTATTTTTCCAAAATGTTTGAGGTCCTCTGGCCCTGTAGTGGTGGTAATGACAACAGGACAATTTTACCAAAGTATTTCCCTATCTTCCACTTTGGAAAGTAGGTTGAATGCTCAGGAAAAACTACTAAGAGTTAAAGCTATTGTGGCTAAAGCAGCTTCGTAAACAGTAAGACTGCTAGCTATTGTTGATTTGCCAGACATCTTTGATACAGCACCTAGCACTTCCCAGTTTCTTCCTCTGTCAGATACAGCAATGGAAAAGAATCTAGCATCAACTTACGCTGATGCAAATTCAATTTCACTTGTAATAATAGGTATCGTCCTTTGCATTTTACTTCCTAGGTATCCTTTTCCTTTTCTCCTGGACTGAAATAAATCATATTTGAGTTCTTTTCTCGTAGTTTATTCAGTGTTTTGAATCCTGATACAAAGAGAAAGTATCATTATGCACCATTGTTATGGTGATAATGGGAGTAGTTCCACCAGTGTGCAGCTTACCTGTGATGGTTTTATATTAATGCAGTGGTCAGAGTGCATTGCATAGTCAAGAAAGATAACTGAATACCTTATTGTGAAATATTGCATTCAATAACTTCTGAAATTTCATATTTTTGATGAAAACCCAGCCAAATTGTCTTTCTACAAAAATACTAAAAATAGTTACTATCCATTTACAAAGGTATTTATTCCCCACTCTCCCAAATATTAAGTGCTCACCCCTTTATTTGTTCACCTTTCCTGCCCCCTGCAGAGTTAAATGTCATTGCATTTCTATATCAGAAAGCTCTAGGTTGTAGTGTCTCAGCTTCTTACAAAATTAAAATTTTGTTGCAAATGCCAAGAGAAGTTTCATATTTATATATTGCACTCCAATGAGAGTCTAAGTAATTTGGATTTTAAAATATGATATGCGGAGATTATTGCTTTATGATCCAGTTCCTCACAAAGTTGCTAACGCTCTTTCGCACTCCCTAGATTATGCCTCACATTTCCTGACTGAAAAGCCAGCTCTGCAAACTTTACAGCTTCTCTACCTCTTTCTGTAGCTACCGACAGGGTGAAGTGCTGTGCACATCATCCAGTGTTATACTTTTACAGAGGGAAATAATTGGTTTTGGGGCAGTTTATCTGTGAGAGGGTATTCTCTACAACTACTCCGTCTATGCTAGCAAGCAGGGGGAATTTTTAATAGAGAAAAGACTACACAGAAGGACTGTAGCAATATAAGATCCGGTTTGTTTTTTCCTTGTAGTCACATGTCCACATTGTTTTTCTGACACATCCACATAAAAATCACTGACTGGTTTTTTTGGTTGTAGTGTAGGTTTTCTTTTTGTTTCCTGTGGTTTTAAGACATTTATCCAAAGTGGTACCTTTCCCATATGTCTCCAGGGCCTTTCATAATCAGGAATGTAGAAGAAAAATGTGAGCAGAAACAGGGAAAAATACCCTTGGAAACAACAATTCCCATGTTGTATACCAGATGAAGCTATGAGAGTGACAACAGTTTTCACATAATCCACAAGGACAGAATTTGCAATGTTTTTTCAGCATTCTGCTATAATTTAAATGCTTGCTTTGCTACACCAAATACACCCAACAGTTTCTGATACCAACAGAAGAGGGTGTCTATCCTCTGTGCTTGGCAAAATCAGCAAAACAGCGAGAGATCATAATTTCTTTATGATATAGTTTTGGAGAAAAAGAAAACTTTAAAGGCAGAAGGTAATAGGCAGACCATATAGGCAGAAATATCTTGCCTATTTTTGCATTGTGTAGTATTTTTTTAAATGCAAGACTTAAGTAGGTCAAATTAGCATTAAAATATCTTATTTGTAATGATGATTTTGCTAATAACTTCCAAGATTACTTTAATCACTTTGACATCCTTTAAATTAAACTTCAGACTTCTTCCATTTATATATTTATGTGTTTTTGCACTTAGGCAGACCTTCTTATTAAGAAGAAAGCTTCAGTTTGACATTGCTACTTTAAAAACACCTTTAACATTTAGATTATCTACACTGTAAAATAAAAATTCAAATTACTGTCACAAAATCTAATGGGATCACATCGTTTAAATTCACTGAAAAACTAAGGTCATACCACTCAGCCAATAAAGGTTTAAAGTAGGAACATTAAAAGAAATAAACCAGAATAAAAATGGGCAGTAAAACATTCTGAGGAGAAAAGTGAATTGTTTTCTTTTTTTCTTATTTAGAAGATATAGGTGGCAGTACGACACATGTGAAAGGTGCTCAGCATTGGAATAACTCCAGGGACTTTCTATCGGCTTCAGCTGAAGAAAATTATGGTAATGTTAAATGGGAAAAAAAGCCTCCTCAATACCTAACAATTGCCTTTATGTACCAATTTCCCTTTGGGCCAAGAAGATTAAGCAAAAAAACACATCATAGAAAAGGAAAAGAGGAAAAAGGCTGCCCTCCCACTAAGACAACAGTCCTTTCTAAATGTCTCAGTCAAGGACCATGCCTCTTTACAAACTTTTCTTGTAGAAGTGCTGATTTTACGCTCCAGAGCAAGCAATACCCATCAATACTGATGAATGTGTAAAATATCCAGGTTCTGTCCACTCACTCTAGTCTATGCATTAGGACCGTCCTAAGCACAATACCATTTTTGCAGCAGCCTGGAAAACCATCAGCTACTGCTCCACAACTGCTGGTCTCAGCCCAGCATCCCCAAACCCCACAAGGTCAGGAAATCATGTGTTACACATTTGATAACCTTGTTTTAATAACTGTGAGGAGGGTACAGGGTCTCTTCAGCTAATACTCCAATTCAAAGCTGTCAGTTCTCCATCAGCACTTACTCACAGGAAAGAGTAGAATTGTGTTGCTTGTAAATGATGAAAGATTGCCTAATTATTCCCTACTATGTTCACATACATCTGCAGAATGTAATATATGGGTGACAAGTGACAGAGAATCAAAATATTTTAAGTAATTGTTCATCCTGCAGGAAACAGAACTTCATCTGCCTGTCTTGGGGGCTAAAGAGTGCAGAAATAAATTAGAATTATCAACATCCTGGAAGAAATTTGGCTTAACAGAAGTAATACGTTCAATCTCTTCTTACCTTAGAAGCAACAATAATATTCTTACATACCTTTCCCTAATAGTTACAGCTCTTCCTTTACAAAGACACCTAAGGGCTCATTCCATTTTAAACCTATTTTATTAATGAGTTATTCCAATGAAAAACTTGATATTATCTACTTCTTTCTGTGCATTCAAAGGAAGAGCTATCAAGCTATTTTGTAAAGCAGCCTTAGTCAATATAATTCCAAGGGTTTTTTAATGTGTCACAGCAAGTGATAAATATCTCTTTTTATCTCCACTGTCAGAAAAGAAGGCAAATACTTCCATGAAGATTGTTTGATATTTGCATACTTTGAAAATAAATGACAACACAAATTGTACCTAAATAGAAGAATACAGCTATTCTTTCTAATCTATTCTAAGAACAGATAGTTTTCAATTTATAACACTAAAAAATGCTGAACTTTTTTTTCCTGGAAAAAATAAAGCTCTTTCAGTTCCTAATTATCTTGGGTCATCATTAGATGAAAATGTCTAATGTGATAGACTGTAAACAAGTATAATGAGTGGAATTTTTCAGGTGACAATATCCCTCTGCCTATTCACAAAATAACTTCAAGACATTAGCAAACCAAGAACACTAGCAAGACAATCTTACAGTAGAAACTGGGGTACATATGTGTAATGTAACAGCAAAACTGATGGCGTGTTATATTTTCCACAGTCCGCATGGCCTTGTACAATAATGAATTCTTTAGATACTCTGATTAATGTGTGAATATAGCTGAGAAATTGACCAAAATAATTTAAAAGGGGAGGGGAGGGAAAGGGAGAAGAGTATTCATTCAAGCATAAAAATAAATTTCTCCTGAGCCGTATTTACTTCCCACATTAATCTTTCTGGGTCACATTATAAACAACCCTCAAAAAGCATAAATTAATTTTCAATGCAAGAAGGCTGATGAATTTCAAATATTACATTTAGCAATAATACAGGAACAATCTAAATTACCAAACTAGTTCATCAAAGGCAGGACAAAGCTAAACCTATTTCAATACAGTCCTTACTTTTATCCCTCTCAGGATTTCATGTGAACCCCAGCTGAAGCTAAAATTGTAAGAGTTGTCATTGGTTTCCCTGTAATAGCTGAGCTGAACTGTAAATTTAAAGCTGGACCATTAATTCTTCAGCTATCTAATAATGACCAACATCTGTTTATCATCATCACCCACAGAGAAAAGCCTTTTGAATACACCATACTTAAAAACATGTAGGCTGTTTATTCTGGTTTTTAATGTGACCTAGCTTGATTGTTTGGTTTCAGTGCATCACTGGCTGCTAATGTCATTACTATGGCTTTCAATGACCACAGCATCATCAAACACAATAACAGCATTTCTTGAAAACATGCTCCATAATTCATAATTAATTGATTTGGGAAAAATTATTTAGTTTTCATTTTACAAAGCTCATCTTCAGACTTCTCCTTTTTCTGTAGTACTCAACACCTTGATTGCTTTTAAACCATTAGTTCCATGGCCTGCAGCCTGCAGGTAAACTATAGACTTGGAATCATCAGAGCATCCTGGTCTTACTCAGATTATATCAAGAGTAGTTTGAAAAGCTATACAAGACTTTTTCATTAAAAAGTTTGCGTGCTTGTTTAAGAAATTAGTAGAACTAATTAAAATCAATATTTTACTGATCCTTCCCCAAAGACCTCCTATTCTTATTCAAGCATTCCCACCTCCTTGTCATGCTGTTTTTCTGCTACAGTTTCAGGCTGCATTGGTCCCCCAGATAAATTCAAGGCCTGTTCCCACTAACAGAAATAATGCATGTCTTTGTTAGACAGACATACAATAAAAATGAAATACTGACAGGAATCTAAATAGCTGCACTTCATCTTCAAATGCTTCTGTTTATTAAGAAGTGGTGCAGAGAGTGCCCTGAACTCCAAGAAGATAAAATAGACGTGTGGTCTTATCAGTCTGTGACCAGGAAAAACATAACCACATCATGCAGTATCTCATGTAAACTAATTAGATCTACAGCAACTGATACAATTTGGCACGTTGCAACTGAAACCAGACATTTAGCTTCCAGACCTGGGCTGGTGGAGGAGAGAGTTGGAGTAGGAGTGGGGTAAGAGGCAGCATCCTCTCTCAAGGCAAAGGGACATAGCTGACCTAGTGGGCAGTCATACTGTGCACAGTTTAAATATAACTAAGGCTTTGGATGTTATATTAAAAGAAAAGTAGCTCATTAACTAGTTATCTTAGTTTACAAAGGCAGCCAGACTTGGGAATTCAAATTGTGGAAGCGGTAAACTTGAAGTTCCTATCTGGAGTTCCCGTCCCTCAGCTTCTGAAAACAGCTTAGTTTATAGAATGTGAAGACATTTCAGACAGAAGAGAATGAATAAAGTGAATTAATAACTACAATAAGAAAGAAAAAAAGTGATAAATAAGAAACAGCTAGAAATAGAAAACATTAGTCACCAAACTGAAATACTAGTCACATAAGTCATGCCTTGCAGGGATAACAGAAAAATGCAGAGTCACACTGAGCTGGATGTTGCAAAGAAACAAAAAAAAAAGGTGGTGGAAAAAAGGCTCTTCAATTGAATATTTCTATAAGACATCAAAGAAGAAACTTGTTCTACATACTAAGCATAAGATAAACTATGTTGTGAAAATAAGACAAGTAATTTGCTTTAGATTTCAATAGGATCAAGATGATGATATCTCAGGAGAAAAAAAACACAGGTGAAATAATGAAAATACAGAACAAAAAATAAAATTATATTATTACTACTGAAGGATGAAAAATCAGGCAGAGCATGATAAATCCAACAATCTAGGCATAAAATTAATAAAATTACAGATCCAGTAGCAATTTTTTTTAAAAAATTATCAAAATCATGGACAGTTTCATGTGTAGAGAATAACAATGTAAACACTTATATTTTGGTCAGAAGAGGGATAGGAGAGTGATCTGGACCATTTACGCATAGCTCTTCAACTGATTGCTTTAGTATGTCAGAACAGCTTTTCATTTCTGAAAGAAAAGGATATAAGTTTCCATCCTATCAAACAGAACTTAACTTTGATAAACATAGACTGCGTGTTTATATTTCAACTGTCACTGGGTGCAAATATCACTAAATTTTATATCATCAATTATATATATATATTATATCATCAATTGAGGTTTTTAACTTGTGTAAACCAATTAAAATGAAACATAAAAGGTAAATGGGCAAAAGCAGATGTTGACAGCACTGCACTGGTAAGCATTTATAGCTGTACTCAAAATATTGAATGCCATATTTAGGAAGAAGGTCGGATATCACGTCAGGTTGTTATGTATACTTCAAGCAAACCTGGGGTATAATGATTTTAAGTTAGGTGGGTATGGAGGTCTTTTTCTGGTTTTGAATTTTGGTTTTGAGAAACAAGGTGTTAAGCACCAGACAAACCCAGATGTTTCTGGTATTAAAGTAGGGCATGTATTTTTATGCTGGTCAACTTTCATTCTAGAGGGTCATTTCTATGAAAAAAAGCAGAAGAAAAACAAAAAGTGAAGATAACAACCAAAATTATATTTGAAGACAATATTGAAGCTTCCCCAAATTATTCAGTTTCTCACAGCTTTCTTTCCTTATTTTCCAATTTAAGCAATGTAAAATAGATATGGCTGCTGGCATTCACAGTGCTGCTGCCCTCCACCACCCTAGATGAAATGAACTTAATAACAGAAGAAACAGATATTCACATGAACTTCTACAGGCATAAACAACTTTTGACTCAGTTATGGATGATTCAGTCATAGATAAAATAAGCAGTGATTTTTCCAGTCACATCAAAAAGGTAGTTTTAGTAGTTGTTACACATTTAGTATTAAGTATTTTATATAAGTTTCTGTAAAAGACTTGAAGGATACTGCAGATTTGAAATTTCAGTGTGGATGGTTAATAAAAACAGCCATGGGCTTTTGTTTTGTCTTGAACATAAATTGTCACCTAAAGCTCATGAAAAATGTGACAGATCTGCACATTGATATTCAACTGCTGTAGTTCATAAATACTTCTTTTTTTAGTGGAATGAAAATACATACATTCATTATTTTGCTACTCAAATATGAGATGTTACCTATCATATATTTTTATTATGAAAATTAAATAAATTAAAGCTAAAAAATAATTACTTGAACTTAATCAAAATAACAAATTCATCTGTGTTGCACATCTCAAGTAAGTTTTCCCTTCCCCCTAGCCTGAATAAGCAGCGGTGACAGTTTTGCTACAGTGGCATTTGTAACTGGCTTCAGGCACTTAGTTTTTTGATGGCTGCAGCTGATGTGGTAGATTCAACCTGAGATGTGGTAAGTTAAAATAAACAGGGTGTGATGGAGCTGATGAAACAAGCATCTGGAATGAACACTAAGATCATGAGAAAAAAAAAGGATATTATCCAACACAAACCTTCACAAAGACTGTGTTTCAAAACACATATATTAATAGATTTTAACTTTATTAGCAAAATTAACTTACTTGTATTGAAATAGAGTTTCATTATTTATAATTACATTTAGCTATGACTGGTATTCTTTGAATCCAGCCATTCTTCTATACGGTATATAAATGCAAGTTAAAAGGACATTATTCAAATCCTTAGAATTGCTTGGAAATACCCATAACAGATAAGACTTTGACTCAGCTTCCTCAATGCAAAGTCTTTCTAAATGCAACTGGGAAAAGAAAGGGTTCTTGGTTCATTTTTACCAGTTATGTTGCTGACATGGTAAAATTTTCTGTTGCATCAATCTGTGTAGGCAGGGGCATTGCCAAAGAAAACACTTATGGCTCTTTAATCTATAAAGAAGCCTGCATTTGTCAATGCAAGAAAGAGGGTATTGGTGTGGGCACATCGGCTGCATTTGGGCTTTATCCACTCACTGTGTTGACAACTTCTGGATTTCTCTGATCTTAAAACTTGCATTTCACCAAACTGCAGTTAGGCTTAAAATATGTGTAGATGGCAGGAATCTCAGTTAAAGGAAGCACAGGTTAGAAGTAACTCACTGTGATTTCCAGGTTAAGAAATTTAATACAATAATCACTTGGGAAGTTCTTTTTAGTGAGATTATCATTGCCACAAAACCCACAATAGAGCTTTAGTGGGTTTGGAAGAAAAACTGTTTCTTAAATAACATCATCTTTATAAAACCATTAATGTTAGACAATGTATAGTGCAGCATGGACAGATGAGGACCAGCTGACACTTCTACTTGATTTGCATTTTCCTAGCTGAAGGTGATGCTTTGTTACTGTCATTGATGACTCAAAGATCAGATGTATTGTGAAAACTAGGAATTCATGAGGTCAAGGGCATGAGATCTAAGAAGAAAAAATAAGTTGATAAATATATGAAAATAACATTCAGATATATACAGTTACAACCACAGACACTATTCCATTAATGCTGCTTTTATTCCATTTGTTGATTAAATAAAGCTGTGCGTAAAGATCAGTTATGAAAGATGCTGCAGACGAACATTATCAGACCAGGAACAGAATCTTAATAAATTGAAAATACAATTTATTTTTATATTAGAATTTAATCAGATTAGTCTATTTCTAATAATCTATGCTAACAACTTGGGCCCATAGTCCCTCTCATGTTATTACTGTCACTGTCATAATGATACTTGATTATATTAAGCAGCAGCTGAAACACAGACTCATTGGAGATGCAACTGTCTCTAATAAGAATATTAAGTCACTGTATCTTTTTTCAATTATATTGTAACATTTATATCAGATCTTTTACGGGTGAAGTTTTAAAATACAAATGGTAGATTCTCTAGTTGCTTGCTTCATTTGTTATAGTAATGTAAGCAAGAAAAAAAAATAGCAGGCACATGGATAAACCCACTGTCTTTCAATATTTGCCTGAATTTGCCTGACATCACCTCTTTCATACTGGATTGAGTTGGACCTTGTGACCCTTTAAGAGAGGAAAAAAACTTCTTGTCACGCAGCTACGTGGGGACCCTCCAGTGCCACAGCTCCAGGCTCACAGGGAAGGTCAGGGTGGAGAGGGACTGGGCATCAGCACCGCACCCAAGCGGTGAAAGGAGAGAAACTGCTAGAGGGTAAGTTTCTGCAAAAGGAAACATCAAGAATCCTTTTACTCCCCCAATGCTGACACAGGGCAGTCAGCCACCATCCAGACTTTGGACCTTACATAAATCCTGAATGCAAGGAAGGAATTCAACAGTGTAGGAATTAATTTCCAAGCCGCATCCCTTCTGGGCAAACTTTCTGACCCATATCCCAACAGCGTGGTTTAATTCCAACACAAGCACCCAGTAATGTCGACAGGCATCACGCTGGGAGGAAGAGAGTGTGACCTTCCAACCAGATTCAAATGGAAATAAGCACAGCTGGCAAACGCCACACCTGTGTGTTACACACAGGTAATACACAGATGTCCACATGCTACACCAAAGAGAGAAGACGTACTCCTTGAGCTGGGAGCGACAAGGACTTTTATGCAGATTTGCCAGCTTTTCTTCCCAGCTTAACTCAGTGCCACCCAAGCACCAGACTTGCACCAGCACCTGGCAGCTCACCCCTGGTGGACATGAACACAAACACACCACAGCTCCATTAATGCTTCCACTGGGCTCCTGCGATTTTGAGCAAAATCAGTCCGTGACAGGACAGCATTGGTCCAGTGCACGTGTGTGTATCCCAAAGAATCTCATCAATCTTCAGTGTAGATTAAACCACCTTCTAACAGTTATTGCTGGCCAATGTTAACCAGTATAGTTTGGAGATGAATTGTGCGACTGCATCCATGTTAATCCCACAACTGCCAATATGAAAGACACTGAAAATTTTTTAAAGTTATAATAAATACTCCATTCTTCTTACTTTTCAACAGCTCATCTTCCTCCCTGTCCTTAGCCACCTAGAGAGGTCTGCAGTGCAATTCCCAAATTGCACATGAAAATATTACTACCATGTGTAGCTTCAGCAGAGAGGATTTAGGTTTCGTTTTGGCTGAAGGTACTTATCTACTTCAGCAGTAACAAACAGCCTGCTCAGGCCTGAGCCACAGGATAATACCACAGTTCTTCATTGTAAAAAGCTCTGCTTGCAAATGATAGGGAAAAATACAGATTAGTTACCCAATTAATAACCCAGAACAACTCTGGCAAATGAGATTTGTGTATGTGTTGCGATGAGTAAATGAAGTACCCCTCCCGGCTGAACGCTCTGGAGCACCTGCCAGGACAAGAGCAGAGCTATGGAGAGAGACATCTCTATCCACTGTTTGGCACAAGTAATCTGTAAAATAAGGTGACCCAGGAGAATGAAGCCAGAGGGGGCATTCAGACATCCCTTATATTGATAGATGAAGATTAAAATTTATTAAAATGGCTAACAAATACCTAGCACACAGTCAGCAACTTTGATGTGCCCTCAGATTGGATTTCCACCAAAAGCACTTGACTCTAGGTGTTAAAATTTTCTCATATGCAGTCCTAACTCAGAATAAAACCTTCAAGAAAAAAAAAAAAGGCAGCAGAGAGGAAAACTTTAAGAATTACACCTATGGTCATGGTAACTTCCTTCCCTCCACCAAGGCAACAAACACTTCTTCTTTCTTTTCCTTTTGCCTGACTCTAGGGTCAGTTTAATGATTTCACGACACCTTTAACTTAACATGCCTTTAACAGCAAACTCATTTTCCCCTGCCTCAGTGCTACATGCTTTGACTATACAATCATTTCAGCCTTAGGAGAGGCAAAGCTGTTTGTTCCCTGAAACCATCATATGGCCACGGTAGTATAATCACTGCCTGTCGCATCTGTACATACAGAAGGATGTCTCAATACCTACCCTTCCAGTTCTGATTTTCATCGCTAGACTTCAAAGCATCTACAAGGGACAACATCATTGACATTTTTCCCCTGTTCTATTCCCCAGAAAAGCTGTTGCCCAGGTAGGAAAGTGACCCATTCAACAGCTTAAAGGCTAAGCTGGAAACACAGATCAGATTTCTGTAAGATGGATGTGCTACCCACATTTCAAGAGGGAATAAAAGGGAGCAAGGGGATTTTCCAGGTGCCTCTTTCATCACATCAAAAAGATTCAGTGGGGATCTGGCACATAAGTTTGGTGAAAGTAGTTCTGGCCTCACAGCTGCATCCATCAGCACAGACCTTTTCACCTCAGTGGAGCTTCATTGACTGCATAGAAATTTCACAAAGGAAGCACATTATAAAAACATGGGTGTAATTAAAAGTAAGTGGATTTTTCTGAGAGTAAGCACATATTTCATGACAACAGAGCACTATTTAAAGAACATTTTTTCTTTGTTCTCTTTCAAAAGAAGGGTATTATTTGTTTTATAATGTAGCTCAAAATACTTCTTTATAAACCATAAGATACTATGGAAGCTGACATGTTCACAATGAATAGCTTCTCCTTCAGATTAATTTCTGTTTTATTCTCTAAGTGGAGAGCACAGCAGCAAGCTTTACACAAAAGTGATTTAGAAGTAGATGGTTTTAAGATGAGAGCTGTTGTCTTGCACTCAGGTGTATCAGGGACATTTATGAAAGACAGTACTATACATCACTAGATAGGTGCGTGATATCCCGACTTTCCAAAACAAAGTAACAGAAGGAAGTATGTTAAGTTTTGGATTTATATTCATGCTCTGGAGTATTTTTTTTAAAGGAAGGTTGATTTCAAGTCATATTCAATTAAACATTTTAAAACATAGTAATCAAATGGCCATACCACAATTTATAACCTGTGTTTAAAAAGGCCGTTTATCCCCCTTGAAAGCAATACTTTAATAACTAGAACAGAGAAACTGTGCCTTTAACTTGCAAGGATTTTTTGCCATTGAGCATCATAAAATTCCTGAAACAGTCTAAGGAGAACCGTTGACACCAATATTAGAGTTTCTTACAGCATATTTTATTTCCCTGAGTTTCTTTACCTGAGAAGATGGACATTGGACAACTTTAGAAACTCAGTTGTGCTGGTGTCCAAAGCTACTATTTTTAAACATTTTTTTATATTGATCATCAAGTGTTCATTTATTAATCTTGTTGTTAATAACATTATCAATCTTTATTAAGGCTTATTATTACTGCATCAATAAGATAATCTTAATCTTTATTATAAATTTTAAAGGGATAATGAAGTCTCTAACAAGGTGCATGGATGAAGAGAAACTCCCTGAAAAGTCCTTTTCTGAAAAGGTCATTCTTATCAGCAACTCTTCTATAGACTTAAAACTGTGTGTGGCATTCAGCAAGTTTTATTTTTCATCAAAATTATTCAATACCTGTAGGAAGCCATTCTGAAAGCTTTTTTTTCACAGCATGAGAAGAAGTTTAAGTGGTACATGCACAAATATTTGTAATGGCAAAGTTACTCGGCAGCTGAACATCCAGCCAAAATTAGTGCCAAAAAAGAAAAACAGCTGGCTAAACTGAAGGAAAAGTTAAGAAAAGAAGGCTTAGTTAGGAGACAAATACACTTCAAGAAATTAATCAACTATAGTATTGTCAAGGGCACTTCTCGTTATACTGGTATATCACCTTCTTTATAGATTTTTGTCCCATTCACTGCTTGTTTTATGCTTATGAATAAAAGTATTCAGCCTTTCATTTACTGACCTTCTCGAAGCAACCTAACCACTATGATCCTGCAGTAATTATTGCTGCTGTACTTCCTCACCTCTAGGAATAAGGTCACATGTCCAAAAAAGTTTAATGGGTAACTCAGCAGCCCATGGGTCTATGCAAGCCAAGATTTGATCTACTATTCAGTATTCACTAGAGAATGGCTTCTATGTGCTCAGGAGTTGATTTCTCTTTGCACAACTAGTTTCCAAGGGCAGCTATGGTCTAGTGAAACACTGCAACTAATACAGTTAAGAGCCATGGAAGCAAGTGACAATGCCCTCACAGCAGCGGTATCTGGAGCATGGGACCTGCTTCAGGGAAAGGATATATCAGCACAGAACTACACCACCAGAAATGGAGACTGCTAAATTCCTGCATGGGTCTAAGACCCCTAGGCCCCTTTTCAAACATGAGGCATACACGCTCTGGAATTCAGTTTCTCTCAGGCATTCATACTATGCCATGACACATTGAGCAAACCCTATCAGTCAGAGGGCAGAAAGAATGAGACAAAGCAGATTTGTCATACCATTTACAG
Source organism: Nycticryphes semicollaris (assembly GCA_013400055.1). Classification (NCBI taxonomy): domain Eukaryota; kingdom Metazoa; phylum Chordata; class Aves; order Charadriiformes; family Rostratulidae; genus Nycticryphes; species Nycticryphes semicollaris. The sequence goes on from VXBJ01001263.1 coordinate 759,613, forward strand.
CATTTCTTGGAGGCTTTCAGATGTGCCAGTGGAGGATGAACACCCAAGAGAAGGAATATTGTGCTTAAGGGGGAATTTGGCTCAAAATGGAAATTTCCCTAAAAATCAAGAGGTATGGCTCATATGACTAAAGAGGTAAAATGGAAATACCTTTGGAACAGAATAGTTTGTACTGAAGTTATGTACATGTAGCATTGATAAAGAACGTGAAGTCAAATATAGTCTTAGATATTTGCCATAATAAAACTAAATTGCTCCTCATGACGGAAGTGATAAACTGAAACTGCATAGAATCCTTTTACCAAGAAAAAAAACCTAATATTCATTATTAATAGTTCAGTTTCCTTTATATTAGATTTTTAACTAAACAAAGCCCAAACTAAAACACACTGGCACAAGCGACAGTGAACAAAAATCAAACTCTGTGCCAGTTTCTGTTGTCTTATCTCAACAAAGGGGAAAAATTATATACCTAGACATATTAAATCTTCAAATCTCACTAAGCAACAGAAGAGATTTCTACAGCACTTTAATGTTACTGTCATATTTGCATTGACTTCCTTTTTAACTTCCTATAAGAAAATGCAGAGATAAAAGATCAACAGGTGTTCTTGTGTAAATCACTTTACTGCAGATAAGTGAGGATTATCAGACTTACGTTTGGCTCTACAGGAAATAATAGCATAGGAAACTTTTTAAAATACCTGTTAGCTTGTAAAAGGCAGGAATATAAATATTATATAAAATTGGACTTTTGAGGAATTATCTGATAAAAAGACATACCACAATAAAATGCAACACACTATAGCATAAATAGTTTCAATTTATACTTGTCTAAAAAAATACCCCAAATTTCGACTTGTATCTTAAAACATAGATACCGTGGCTTAAAAATTGAGGGGGGGGGGAATCTTTTTACTCAGACAAATCATATATTTTCTTAAGAAAATTGTCATGCTACTTTTATTCTTATCAGTTGACCTCTATAAAACCTTCCTGTACTCCATAATAGAGCTACAAGCTTCAGCATTCAAAGTAGAAAGATCATTGTATAATTTAACCTTCCAGAAATGACAAAATAAAGTCACTTTTTATTAGAAATAGAACTTCATCACGTCCAATTATTTAACTTTTACATCAACTACCATCTTGCATTCTGTCCTAAAGACATTCTCCTTTACCATTTTTGCTCTAATATTTTTATGCAGTACACATTATCAATAAATAATCAACTGGATCAAAAACAGGCAAAGTATTAGCAAATTTTCAAGTGTAAAATTACAAATAATTTTACTTTCCTTAATGTAAGCAATGCAGTCCAGAAGTAATTCTACATTTTGTTTTCTTTTAAAAAGTTATATATAGTAATTATAAAAAGAAGTTATGTTTTAAAGGACAAAAGCCACATATCATTACACAGGCAAATATTTGAATTCATTTAGATAATTGAGTAAACTTGTCAGGGTTTAGCTCATATATTAAAAGAAATGATTCTGTACTAAGGGCTCAGCTGTGGAAAAGTAAAATAACAGACTTTTTCTTCATTTTTAAAATTGATTTTACAGTCTTTAATCTAATAAATTAAACCTCTGTTGCTTGGTTGTGTTGTTTGGTGAACATGTACATTGAATTTTCATGTATCAACACACATATGAGTACTTATATATTTTAGTTCCAATGGGAAGTGGAGCTACAGGAAACAAAATATTCTGGAGGGGGACAGCTTAAGGAATTTATGGCACAACCTGAAGCAGAAGACACAGAGAAGCTCATTGGAAGTCACTTCCTTGTCAGATTTCTTATAAAACTTTTGAGACCTAAGACTGTCAAGTACTTCAAAAGTTTTGCCACCATCTTGGCTTCTTCCAAAACAGGTGACACATACATATCTTAAGGGTGTTTTGGTACTTTGTTGGGGGTGTCTTAATGATGCTCAATAGCAAAAGCTGCAAAGGATCTGAGTATTTTTGCCAGATCTAAACCACATCCAATTGTTCAGCACAAATTTTATTACTGGTGCAATGCCTTACTGGATAAATCCCTCAGAGCAGTTTATAAATTCACTGCAAGGAAATAAACAAACCAAACAAAGCCTAGCCTCTTTTTGTGACTTTCCTGTTTCTCCCAAAGTCCAGCCCTTAACTGGAGCAATTGCATCATTTCTTATTCTCATCATTTGCTGTGGCCCTGAATTTTCTCCTCTGTCATCTATGATCAACAGTGGCACAGGACTACCCTTGCTACCTGCACAGCTTTCCAAACAGAAGGAATACATCACTTGGAGACAACAGCCCCTTCTTCTATTTTATTTCCAGGTTATTCTATCTTTACACTGAAAAAGGTCAACCATCTCTCATGTGACTTCATTGCATTTTTCTGTCTCCTGTGCTTTTTCCACCATCTTGTTCCCAGTAGCTTCAGCTTTGCTGTTCTCTTTGATGTTCAAACAAGGACACAAGCATGTCCTTACTTACATCATTGCTTCCTGGCTCCTGTGAACTCATTGGATCCAAGTTTCAGAGTTGTATTTCTGTTCAGACGACACAGATCCTCCAAAACTGGCACTCAGCTGACAGCAGTGCTGCAGAGCCTTGACTCAAGAGAAATCTACTAAACCACATCTCTGAAAATTTACTGCTGCAATAGCTGGTTGTTTCTTACTTATTCTTTTCCAACTACTCTCTTGCTAAAAGACTTAAACTAGCTGTAAAACTCACCTGCAGAGAATATGCCCCAGGCAGTAGCTCGCTCCCCCATCGCTCCCTTGTCCCAGGGGTCTAACTACAAACATAAGGACAGCAGCCTGCAAACACCAAGCCTCAGCCCAACATTGAACATGTACTTCCCATGTACTTCCCCTCTCTGTAGAGACACTTTTTGTACTTCCCAAAGTGTCTCTACAGAAAAGAAAGAAAGGAAAAAAAAAAAAAAGCACCAAAATCATATCATTACCGTATGACCAGAAAGCTAATGAGCATCACGACAAGGAAAAGCAAGGGGGGGGTGAGCCAAGCAGCTGGAATGGAGAAAGTATCCATTAATCATCTTATCTCTATGAAATACTAGGAAATACTTTATTACTGAGATATTTATAGTCAAACAGAGGATTTCAGAACATTAGCAACTTCTAGCAAAGAGTTCTTCTGTCTCCTCAGATATAACTCAACATCAGTTATCAAAACCTGAAAGGAATTTGTAGTGAGGTAGAATTCTACAGTAAGAGAAGACAGGATGTTAACACACCTCACTCACAATTCCCATGCTTTATGGGAATTTATTCTGATTCACTGTAGGCTTAGACATAATTTGACACTGCAGATTACATTTGGCCCTTATTTGGGAAAAGATGTAATAAGCAGCGTGAGTATTTGAAAGTAGATACTTAACTGAAATGCTTTTCTAAATTTCAGCAACACACAACTGCTCAAATGAAATGCAGTGCCACAGAGCATGGGTCTCTGTAGGTACTCTGGGTGTGCGAACAACAACTGCAAGCGGCTAGTTCATTCCTAGCAGGTAATAAAAAGAAACTGCCATGCTACACAGTAGCATCCAAACATCTGGCTATAAATATGAAGGGAGATTTTGGATTATTTATTTCTCAAGGCTACGGAACCTGGAATGATCTAGTATTCTTAAGAGGAGCCCCAAATCTATCTTACCCTCTTCATTATTCTTGTGACAAGTCAGCACAGGATTTCCAGTGCTTGGATATTGTCCTAGGAGCCTCCATCATTAGTGCAACGAGCCCATGAAGCACAAGGCAGTGATATGCTGAACAGTCACATTCCCTTTGGGTGAACGGAGCAGAGGTTTCATGAGAGAGAGCAGGAAAGCCAGGCCTACCATCACAGCCTCTTACTGAGCCCCTTCTAGTCACAGAACAGCATGATCAGTTGTCAAATAGAGGAACCAGAAATTGCTCTTTTGCCTCCAGTTCTTGTCAGCAAGTAAGGTAAGATAGAGGATGTTACTGGCTCAAACAATTCCACATTTTTTTTTCCTCCCTTAAGCTATCAAATGCCAATTGTAATCTATCAGCTAGTGTTATTTCAGGATAATCTTTCCCTGACATTTTCAGCGAGCAATCCAACTTTATTTGCAGTTATTGCAGATTGTTATGATTCTAAAGTACCATTTTAGGCTAATCTTTCCTTTGACGTGTTTATGAAAAGGTAGGCTGCTTATAAATCCTCCTTCTTCCCAGTGCCATCCCAAAGAATCAAGAAAGGCAAAGGCATGTCCTGCAAGCACAATGTCAGTTTCCTTCATTTAAAAGTGTAAAAAGCAAGGAAATTCAGAGTTTCTGAGTCCTTTTACAATTAATTATTAAGTTAATTTTAAATCCTTAACAATTTAAGTTCTGCTTTCTCCATTGAGACAGAACTGCCCATTAGGAACATCAACACATGTCATTTATAGGTATAACCTGGAAGTCCCACACTTTTATTTCATATAATTCTAAACATCGAATAACACACTGCAGGAAAAATGATTTTACAGATGGTTTCCTGCATATAAAAGCAATTTGTAGATATTAATTGCATTACCTGATTTCATAACAGAGAACTTGACCTTGCTACTTTAAGTACCTACACACAACTGCACCGAAGAATGAAAGTCACCACGGGACTTTAATGTTTGAATCTCTGCCCTTTTTGGGGGTTATGCTAAAGCTATTACTTTATTTATTCTTTCTGAAATAAAATTTTTGAAGTACCGTTGTTGACATTTTGACATGGTTTAACCCCAGCCAGCAACTACACAGCCTCTTGCTCACTCCCTCCCCAGCAGGATGGGGGAGAGAATCAGAAGAGTAGAGGTGAGAAGTCTCATGGGTTGAGATAAAGACAGTTTAACAGGTAACACAAAAACCAAGTGCAAAAGCAAAGCAAAACAAGGAATTCATTCACTGCTTCCCAATGGCAGGCAGCTGTTCAGCCGTCTGCAGGAAAGCAGGGCTCCACCATACCCTGTAATGGTTACTCAGGAAGACAAATCATAGAATGATTACTCCCGTGGGATGAGGTAGAAATGGATAAGACCAGGGTACAGAGTTGACATCACAATAATAATATTAAATACTTAGATCTGAAAAGACAGCAGTAATTTTCAAAGTGCTGTCGAGAATGTAAATGTGTACTTTCTCGGCTTTCTTTTACTAAAAATATTTCCTATTACTATTCTTATGAGAATAATGGCAGCGAGCATAATATTCTCAGAGAAAGAATAGTGTTTCAGTTGCCAAGTTGTTTGAGTCTACACATTAATAAAAATCGATATTTTTTAAAAAAGTGCTTTAATATCAAACATATCAAGATAATGAAGGAATTAAGAAATTCTTCCTCTTTCTCTCACTCTGTTCTAATTTAACCACAGTTGCTGTTATTATTTTGCTATTGGTACACTGAACCAGAAGAGGTTAAAATTTATGCCACATTGCCTGAGACATATGTATTCAGGAAGCATTTACTGATATATCAAACAGAGCTATTCACATTGTCACATCTAAGAAGTACCTAGTACTTAATTGAGCCCATACTCTAGTAGTGGCTACAATGCCAAGTATGCAGCTTGCCCAAGTAAATCCAAGACTGCTCTTGGAATTCACATCTTGAAAAATACTTGGGGAGACAAGGCTGAAGATCGCAATTATTAACTAATTCAATATTTCCAGTTTCTTTGAGGAAAAAAAAAATAATAAGCCTAAAATGTCCTAACCTGATGTCCTGAAAACTATCTCACCCAGTGGAGCAAAACCATATTAACAAGGGAAATATCCTAAAACTTCCACCTCTCTTTGAGCACTATTTTCTATCAGTTAAGCCACAAAACAGATACTTTCTCACTTCCTCTTTCTCGCCTGACAGATCTTACATTCCTAAGAGGACATACATCAAACAAGAAGGATGGAGGGCATTTCCATCGGATGCTGCTCTACACTGTGTGGGCTAAAGAAATGACACCAGAAGAAACAGCTGTAGAGTCAGACACACTCAGGCTACTGAGAAAACAGTATCCAAGTAACACCACATATAGCACAAGTACTCTGCCATCAGGCCAAAGTACAAAAGGTAGCTGTTAACCTCCATTACTAAGCAGAGAAATTCTGAATGCTGAGTGGATCCAGGCTTCATTCAGGTATTTTTATTATCTTTTCAATCAGCAGATGAGAATGTTGTTTATGTCAGTGATACTACACTGAATTCAGGTTTTCATTCAGAGACAAATGGCTCAAGCTAGTTATAGCTCTGCTTTCAGGGAAGAAAGAGCCTCTGTGAACCAACTGACCCACCCCAAGTTAGAGTTACAGTCAACGCATAAACCAATAAGTCTGGGCTTTGCAAGAACAGACATGACTGACCTGCTCTGAATCATTCAAGCGAGCTCCAGCGTAGATAAGATGGGTACTAGCAGCAAGTAACTGGTATAGCTCCCCACGTCATATGTGACAAGTAACACAAGTCCACAGCCCTGGCACCAAACAATCCCACCCCTACAAAAATAAGGTGGTGGGTTTGTCTTTCTTCCTTTAACTAACTAAAAAATAAATCAGCAGTTTAATTCCAGTTAACAAGCCAGCTCCACACATAATTACACGAGCTCTCTAGCACAACACAACAGCAGCCCTCAGCATAACCACATCACAAATACAAATTGAAGATGACAGCTAAGATCCAAAGTAGTAACAAAGAAATGTTGATTCCCAAGCAGCACTGAAAAAGTACCTTTGTACCCAGTCAACCATGGAGCAGTCTGTGCTATTGCCAAGGCAAAGGACAATTGTTTCAAGGTGGCTCCAATCGACATCAGATGCCAGTAACCTCCAGAGGCTGGTGACATCATTGAAGACAGGTGGGTAAGAGAGTGTGCGCAGCCACACTGAGCTTGTTTTAGGAGCTTCTCATCACGTTAAGATTTTGAGACTTTAAAGCATCTCTGCTTGGCTGTCTCACTAGCTTTCAGATAGTTTGATGACAAGCTCACATAAAAGCTATTTGCAATTATAAGATTAATAGGGGCCTTTTAAAGCTATTGTTAAGATTTAGGTGTTTTGTACAAAGCTGTGCGTTGTTTAGGATACTACTTAAGGATTTTCTCTATCTGCATGAATTCAGATATACCTGCATCGTATTCACAATAAGAATTTTAACTCTCAAAGAGATGGTGTTTCCATCCTGGTAAGCAATATATAAATCTCCTATATTTTATATGGGGCAGCTGACTCCATACCAGTATCACACTCCACCCATTTTAGTACTGCCATTTGCTTTAGGGCTGATGACAGACTGAATTGGCCATTTTCAGTGAAATTACAGCCAAAAGCGTGGTTACATCAGCATGCCAAAGTTGTCTTCTGAAAACATTACCCAATTCCTACTCTTATTCTTCATTCATTTTACAGATCAGCTTGTGTGAAGATACGTAAGTAATATTGTAAAATTCAGGGAGGGGATTCTTTAACATGTTTTTCTTCACATGTTTTCTGTTTATAAGATGTACAACTTTCCTATGTTGTTACCCGATAATCCACACAGTCAAATACAGTTTTCTTCTTGGGAAAAGGAAGGTAGATGGATTTTTTGGAGCAACCACAAGGACCACTCCAACAGATTCTAAAAAGCTAAAATGTGTTCAGATCGCAAAATTTCTACTCTAGAAGATATGCTTAAGTAGCAGGTAGCACCTGGCATTTAGACCTTGCTTTGGGAAAATTATATTGAAAAAAATTAACAAATCACAACTTAATAGTATTTTGGTTCTCCACAACCATAAACGTTTTTCTTAACAAGAACCAACAAACAAAAAAACACCCCACATTTTGAGACAAAATAAAGACAACTTATCTGTGGTGAACCTGGGATTTACTTTTTTATTGGCACTTACAGAGCCTCAAGATTTATAATGCCACTTTCTTCAGCAGACAGGTTCTCCTCACCTAAGCCAGGTAAATGAGATACTCAGCTCAACTGCAGAGTGTGCTAAACAAGGACCGCAGGATATTCATCTTGTCATCCAAACCATAGTTGATTATATTTTTTTATTAATTATATTTCTTACTTATTAGCATGTCAATATAAATGTATCTAACTAGTTACTGGGTTTTCTTGACCAAACTTTTAGAAAAGCTCAACCCTCTCCACAGAAAATTATGGTATGCCTCCTCCCCTTCTCCCTCCTGGCCCCAAACTGAAGCATTCAGCGTGGGAACGCTGTCATGGTGTCTAATGGGAGCTACAATTTTCAGCTTGCTTGAAAAATAAACCCTAACATTTCAGAATACTGAAATTAGACCATCACTACTGAAACGCCATCAAGAATAGTAAAAAATTAAACTAGATTCTTCTTAAAATTGTCAGGACCAGGATGGAAGTGCACACTGAGTGAAATGCCTCTGTCACTAAGTTCAGTGATGAATCCCACATTGTCTTTTTCTACAGTGTATAGAAGACATGCATTTCATGTAATTCCATGAAAACATTAAGAACTATAGTTTTTTTGCTGATAGAAACACAGGCAATACAGTAATGCAAAATCAGTATTATATTTCTGCAAGAATGGTTGAGGTAATCCAAATTTAAATTTCTCAGGAGTTTATATATTTGATCTGACTAAAAGCTGAAAGTTTATATTCAGATAAATACGTTTGCTGTCAGTTAGTTTTAGGTTTTTTTATTAGCATGTGTGTGTTTTTAAAATGTTTTTAGTGTTGAGGACATAAGCACAAATACGGATGTAGTCATTTGTAAAACAAAGGTGACATTTAATTTCACAGAAGACATTAAAATTATAACTCATTAGAAGTATCATAGGTTTTTATCCAAGGTAGAGATAATTATATTATGTTAGTATGCTTAGGATAGAAAGTTTGCTGAGGAAGATGTATAACTGGAATTTCTGGGTAAGTTTGAAATAAGCAATAAAGCGCTGGAACAAATCCTGATCCCTTCAGGTTTACATGTATTTCTGTATCAAATTGGTATAAGATAAGCATCCACATTTCGGAAGCAGTAGATTTTTTTTGCAACTGCTTCACCCTCTGAAAACTTATTCATAACTTTTTGTCTATTAAATATAGTACATCAGAAATATATTTCTTGCCAGCAGTTCTCCAGTTGTGAAGGTAAAAGCAGAGGCTGCACCCAACATGGTCAGTATTTAAAAAGCTATTAAGATTCTATCCACTAGCTTTATAAGAATGCAGTGCTGATAGAAGGGCTTCATTTTTCACAGCCTTCTCCCTGGCCCTCTTCCCATGGACAAGAGCTATTGTCAAAATGAGGTACCAGGGAATAATTTTATGACTTAAAGTAAGAAGATCCAAAGATAAACATCCAAAGATTTGAACACTTCCTAAAATACTGTACTGATTTCAAAAAACAGACAGGAGAATAGGAAAGCAAAGGAAGTAAATTGGGGAGAGGGGAATAGAACATTACAAGATGATGAAAAACAACAAAAGGCAGAAAATTATGCACATTCCACTTGCTGTCACTTCGCAGCATGATACAGTTTACTTTTCATCCTCTGAAAGACCCAGCTTAAACTCCACTGAAGCAAGATCAATCTGCACCTCAGTTTCTACGGCACAGAGTCATACAAGATCTTATACTATTTGGAAGTTGCTTATCATAAAAACCCTGAGTACTGGAATACACAAACGAGGTGTGTACTTGCTATTAAACGCTATTAAAATTTAAAGAGACCACTATTAGCACAGGAAATCCTTCAGCCATGATTTGCTCCAGAGTATAGAGGTACCTCTGACACAACAGCACTGCTTGTCTCAAGCTCATTTCTTTCCTCTTGCATTCATTACTAAAGTGCCAGAAACAGGCTATGGAGGTAAGTGGATCTTTGCTCTGACATGATGCAACTTGTCTCATTGTGCTAGCATGCCCATAGTAAATGCCACAAAGAGCAAGAGTCCACAAAAAAAAAGTAAGAAGAACAGAACAATATTAGAATAACCCATCTCATGTCTTTTAGATTATTTTTTTCTTATAAGTGAACAAGATCGAATAATAGCTCAGCATAATATAAATACATTTACAATAATTGTTGTGCAGCTCTGTGTAATTCAGAGAAACTGTAGCATCAGCCTTTAGTATAAAGACTGAAAATTTATTCCTGAAGTAATATTACAGCATCTGCCTGTTGTACAACTTCAAAAGTTTTGACTGAAATTTTACTAAGCACAGAAATATTACCTTGTAGCCAGCAACCAAAGTATGCTTACCATTCTGCACAGCACCTGGAGAGATGAGGCCTCAGACACCTGTTTAACTCAGAAGTTTATAATTTCTTTCTCTTTCTATTAGAAATGTTCATTTCAGAGTGTGAGCAAGGTATTCCACCTCTCTGATGGAAATATTATTTCAAACATCAAAACTATAAAAGGTAGGTAAGGTCAATGGTGATGGGCACTGTGCAGGGAGCACAGACCAATGCAGATAAGCATCAAAGCATGATACTTATATTCTCCAGCCATGACAGAATTTAGTTCGAATACAAGGTAAACCTCAGACTTCCTGTATTTCATTCTTTTTCTCCTAAATAATTATCTTTTGATCAAAATTTATTTTTATTTTTTCTTTTATTTCCCTTCACTTATACATATATGCTCCCTTGATAGGAAAGCATTATAAAGCTGTGAATCAACTGCAGCCACTGGAAGTAGTGAACAAAATAAATAAGAAACAGTATGAATCCTGAGGTAGTAACACATTAGAGTGACTTCATGACCAGCAGAAACCAATTAAAATATATTTTTTAAAAAATGTTAAAAACTTGCTTTAGAGAACCTTATCTATGACTTCAGGTTTTCTTTAAAAAAAGACATAGAATCACAGAATGGTTAGAGTTGGAAGGAACCTTAAAGATCATCGAGTTCCAACCCCCCTGCCATGGGCAGGGACACCTCCCACTAGACCAGGTTGCTCAAAGCCCCCTCCAGCCTGGCCTTGGGGGGATTCAATTTTCAAGAAATTTAAATTATTTTCATTACTATAAATTTGAGAGACAAGTGAGTAGGTAGAAATATGCTACAGAAATCTGCTTTCTTACGTGGCAGGAAACTGGAGAACTAACAGCAATCTGCACTGCACAGTTGCACCCACCGACTTGCTAGTAAGAACTGTGAGAATGAACATTTTAAAAGTGATGGTCATGTTGCTTTGATCCAGCAAGTCATTAAGGCAAACTATTCCTATCTTTAGACACTTAAGCAATCTCACTGAATGCTTGTTATACAAGCTCAATATTAGGACGTGCATATGTACTCATCTTTCATTTATTTTATATCTGTTTTTTATTATTCCAGAGTTAGTTTTAAGCTCCTTGTGCTAGAGTTGGACCACAGCAAAAAGACATCAAGCTATTTTTATTTTTACAGCCAACTTTTAACTATAGCTCTGACCATTGAGTTGCTAATGAGTAAAATAACAATGAGGTTTAGCCTTCAGGTATCAGCTAGACTCTCAAGTACTGGAATCCACTCAAAGAGGCATTTCTATTTTTCAGCATCCTTGCTCTGATCTTCAGTTATGAAGCAATCTAATATTCACTAGAAAGAAACTTATATTGTCTGTTATTATTGTAGTAGTAAGTATTGTACTGGAGGTGAAGGGATTGCATTTCACTCTAAAACCCCTTGACCTTTATTAGCGCTTCAGGGAGCTTGAAAGCCAGATGAGATAAAAATAAAAAAAGTCAATAAAATAGACTGGTACATATTTTTCTGACTTCCTGAAGCAACAGGGGAAATAATAACCATCAGGTTTAAAGATTAATTTTGAATGAAATGCTTACAGGCAAATAGATACGATAATTACATTAAATCAGATACTGCTTGTTTTTAAAAGGGACATGGAATCTATATAATCAAATCAATTTTTAGATCATATTTTTAAGTTATGTTATTTTAATTAAAGTATTCAAAAAGCAGTTTGCAAGTAACTAAGGCAGCAATTAGATAGTGCAATTTAATCAGTATTTCAGTTTGATGTTAAAAAAGTAGATGAAGGATTAAAATAAGATTCTCAGACACTCAAAACCAATAAAATATCCACATGTATTATGGTCATGAAGATTTTCATAGCCACTACCCTCTGTATTTTGTTACACTAAATTTAAGGATCTTCATATAGTTTATGTTATATACCAAGGAATTACGTTTTATATGTACAGATAGCATTGTGCAACTGCAATGACTGACTAAACCTTTTATGATTAAGATAGTATTTCTGATGGCATTTTACTACAGTTCCCATTCTGATATCCCTTTTCTACTTACACAGCACATTACTTGGCATGTAATTAGCCCAGTGGCATAAAAAAAAATGATCAATTTTTGCTCTGGATTTGGGTGAACATGAAGACAGATCTGTAATTATAATGACAAATTAAAAGCCTTCCTCAACTTGATGAGGAAAAAGAGGAAGAGGACAATTTCCATGACTAGTAACAAACCCTTCCAAACCCAAAAGCTAAAACACTTCCACTAATGTATTCCATACACACACACACACACACAAATATATATGAGAAGCTATAACTCATTTTGAACTTCAGGCAGGATCAAGACACATATTTGTATCAAACTTGCTTTTTACCTAGGAAGTTTAAATTTCTTAGGCAATTCTGTAAACGCAATGCATGCTGTTTCAAATATTCACTCAACACTCAAACACAACATATATACATAATTATTTTAAAGAGAGTAATTTTAGCTAGGTGGTGTTAACTTCTTGCACTGATCTTTCCAGGACCACAATAATCCTACTGCTTGGAAATTCCCATCTTATTAGTTCAGCAGTTCATAGAATCATGGAATGGTTAGAGTTGGAAGAATCCTAAGATCATCAAGTTCCAATCCCCCTGCCATGGGCTGGGACACCTCCCAATAGACCAGGTTGCTCAAAGCCCCATCCAGCCTGGCCTTAAACACTCCCAGGGATGGGGCATCCACAACTTCTCTGGGCAACCTGTTCCAGTGTCTACCACACTCATAGTAAAGAATTTCTTTCTGGTATTGAATCTAAATCTCCCTTCTTCCAATTTAAAGCCGTTACCCCTTGTACTGTCACTACACTTTCTGACAGAGTCCCTCTCCAGCTCTCCTGTAGGCTCCCTTCAGATACTGGAAAGTTGCTATAAGGTCTCCCTGGAGCCTTCTCTTCTCCAGGCTGAACAACCCCAGCTCTCTCGACCTGTCTTTATAGGAGAGGTACTCCATCCCTCTGATCATCTTTGTGGCCCTCCGCTGGACCTGTTCCAATAGGTCCATGTCCTTTCTATGTTGAGGACTCCAGAGCTGGACACAGTGCTCCAGGTGGGGTCTCATGAACACAGATGGGTAGAATCACCTCCAGTGACCTGCTGGCCACGCTTCTTTGGATGCAGTTGGCTTTCTGGGCTGCTAGTGTACACTGCCGCCTCATGTTGAGCTTCTCCACAAGAGCTCCCAAGTCTGTCTCCTCAGGGCTGCTCTCCAGCCATTCTCCGCCCAACCTGTATTTGTGCTTGGGGTTGCCACGTCCCGGGTGCAGGACCCTGCACTTGATTTGGTTGAACTTCATGCGATTTGCACAAGCCTACCTCTCAAGCATGTCCAGATCCCTCTGGATGGCATCCCTTCCCTCCGGTGTGTTGACCACACCACCAAGCTTGGTGTCATTGGCACACTTACTGAGGGTGCACTCTGTCCCACTGTCTACGTCTCCACCAAAGATGTTAAATAGCGCTGGTCCCAGTAGTGATCCCTGAGGAACGCCACTTGGACATTGAGCTGTTGACCACAAGCCTTTGAGTGCAGCCAGCCAGCCAGTCCCTTATCCACCAAGTGGTCCACCCATCAAATCTATGACTTTACAATTTTGAGATCAGGTTATCATGCAGGACTGTCAAACGCTTTGAAGAAGTCCATGTAGGTGATGTCTGTTGCTCTGCCCTTGTCTGCCAAGTCTGTGGCAGTATCGTAAAAGGCCACCAAATTTGCCAGGCACAATTCGCCCTTGGTGAAGCCATGTTGGTTGTCTCAAATCATCTCCTTGATTTCCATATACCTTAGCAGAGGTTCCTTGAGGATCTGCTCCATGATCTTGCCAGGCACAGAGGTGAGACTGACCAGCCTATAGTTCCCTGGGTCTTCCTTTTTTCCTTTTTTTTTTAATTTATGTTCCCCTTTATGTTTCCCTTTCTCCAGTCAGTGGGAATTTCGCCAGATTGCCACTATTTCTCAAATAAGATGGAAAGCGGCTTAGCAACTTCATCCACCAACTCCCTCAGGACCCATGGATAGATTTCGTCAGGTGTCATGAACTTATGCACCTTCAGGTTCACCCACCCTAAAGACCATGCAACACTGGGCTTTCCTAGGCTTTCTAAAGAGAACTTAGAAAGTTCCTGGGGCTATAAGCCAAACCCAAATGACTCTGTGGGTTTTTTTGCCTCTAAACCCTTTCTCCCAGTAGGATTACAAATTGTTTTACAGGAATGCTTTTATATCACCACAATCTGGCTAATACTAGCAACCTATAAAAGATTCCTTGCATTAAAAGCAGTAACTTCCTAAGAACTCTTGACTGTATTTGAGTAACAAAGATTTCGGAAGCAGCAGCATTTTTTCCTTGATTGACTTTGGGAAGTTAAACCCAAACCACTCTGTTATTATTTTAACACCATGCCAGTAAAAAGAAAGATGTTTGCTAAATTTAGATTAATTTAAAAAGAGTTTTTTAAGACTTTTTTCTAGCTTTTCTAATGCATCTTTTTGATACAAAGCTAGCCAAGTTGTTAATACTCAGAAATATACATTAATTCATAGTTTTATTTAATATCTCTATTCTAAAGAATGTCTTCTTTAAAGTTCTTTGGAGTTCTAAAAAAATAAGTAGCCTTTTGAGGCTACTTAGGTCTCAAACTATAGTTTTTCTCTAACAAGTACAAAGATGCATAATCCGGGGTAGTATTAAGATAGAAAAAATATGTGCAAAATTAATTATTTGTACTAAATTCACAGTTTAATCTGCATTTTTACCTTGGTTCAGGGTAGGAGAAATTGCATGTAAAAAAGAACGTTAAAGAATGGGAAAAAAAGTCTTTGATTTTTTTATGCATATTGGGAGAATAACAGCACCCAATTTAAAAATTATGTACATAATATGTGAATATATAAACATGGTAAAAGATGTTCTTACTTGCAAACTAGTGATTTATAAAGGATCACATTCTATTAACTTCTACATAAAACTCCATCAAAGCAAGATCACTTCTTGTTTCTTTCTGTAACTTTTTGACATTTATTTTATTGGTCTGGTTAGATATTTGGGCATACACATGCAGAATTGCAGAAATTTGCATACAAATAAAAGCTGTGTAGTCACATTTTGTTTTAATTTCTAATACATGTCCCTAAACAGTCTAGGATATATAAATTACAGTATCATTTAGCCAACAGTCTTTGATGGTTATGTGTAATGATATAACCTTCCCAGGAATTAATTAAGCAAGTTCAGAACACAGAAATTAGAAGTAAAGAGACTCTAGAGAAGGATAAATTTAAAGAGTTGCTCTCCATTTTTAAGCTTTTATGATTTTATTACCGCTACTAACAACAAGGGAAAAATGCAAAGAGAGAGAGGATAAACAATTAGTGTTTACCTTCATTTTTTATTTCCAAGACAGAGAAAAAAGACTTAGCTTCTAATGTCCCACCCTTTATAGTACCTTTTGGAAATATCTTGAATTTTCTTTCCACCACTTTCATAGCTACAATCTGTCTAGAAAGAGTAATGTTAGAATTTTCCTTCCTCTCTCTCATAGTGAGAGGGGACTGTGTATGGACATGTATAGCATTATGATGTCACATAACAGTGGATGAAACTCCATAGACTTTGTAAACCTCCCAAAATTGGGACTATACATGTACAATATTTTGTGCTCACATTTATGTAGCACAAGCTCAGCAGAAAAATTCCCTTCAACAGTAAACACAGTGCTTCTCAGTGTCTGTATTCCATTTACCTATATAAAATATTACAATAAAAATTAACTTTACCTTAAAAAGGAATGGCCATAAAGATTTTATTGGAGTAAAAACCATGTTCTTTTGGTACTTGAATTGTCAAAGAGAAATCTCTTGTTCTGACTTTACATTTGATGGTTTTGATGCTTATTATGTCAGTCCACGTCAGTAAGCCACAGGTGATATAGCAAAATCTTCCTGTAATGCATCTCACAGTAAGACATCCATTTTAGAAACTCAGAAGTAAAAATGAACGATTATTTTACCCATACTACCACTTTTTTAAATCCTAAAAATCTTTAGACATGCTCCATTTAGTTAGCCTCTTTTACCAGTTGCAATTTTGTTTGCATTACCAAACCCTTTATTGGCTATTTTTTTAAGTTATATGGGGTTTGGGCATTTGTTTTGGGTTTTACCTCCCAGTGTATTTTAAATAAGATTTATAGAAAAATTGGTGTTATGGGGATAATCTTCCCATAACTGTTGTGCAAACAATTGATCAAGGACAATCTGCTTTGAAATTCTTTTTGTACATCTAGGACTCTTCACCTGTGTTGTTACAGATATTTAATTCCCTTCCACTATTAGATCAGTTGTCAGGAGTTTATGTATCTACTACAACGCCAATACGTACTTGATGCAAGGAGGAGAAAGACTGATCTTGCATGGGATTTTGTTACAGTGGATAAAGCTATTGATTTATTATTTTTTTTAATTATGAGTTTCTGTCAATCATTGTGACAGTGTTTTTTAATACATCACAACAAAACAAAACTCAGGAACCATGTCCCAAAACAGGTCATGTAATGTTTGACTTTTGTCCAATGAACTAAGTTAGGTGGGACCACGTTTGAGGGATTCTAAAAAACCAAAATACTTTCTTGGGACTTAAGCCTACGAAAAGATTCTGCAGTGATTTTCATGGAATTTAATAGTCTTTCTCTTTAGTTCTTGAATAAAGAAGAGTTTTCAACATTGTTAAGATTTTCAAAATGAGAGTAAAGAGGGAACGGTGAAGGTGAGAACCCACAAGAATACCACTGAGAAAGTAAATGAACTTCCACAGCACAATATTAATAACTGGAGATCAAGGACTTCATAGGTTTGCAAGTTTGTGTACGTGTCACCTTGTATGCCTTCTGAACTTTATGGTTTTCCATTAGTGCTCTATTTCATCATCTTTTGTTTCAATCGGTACTGCTACAAGTCTGGAGTAGTTTGCAAATGTGAGTTCCTCTCAGGTACTGTCAGAATATATTACAAGTAATCAGAGGTGTCCCTCATATTATATACCAATTTCTAGTTACAGATGCAGCATCTACAAAATATAGGCCTTTAGTATGTGCAAAACCAACAGGATTATAGACTGTAGCTCTGATAATTTCTCAAGATATCAACTTTAGACTGGACCTGTTGAGAAGATATTAATTCATACATCAAGCAAAGTGCCTTTGTCATATAAATTAGCCATTTTTACATTCAGAAAACCATTATGATGCAAAACACTGTCCATCACACAGAGATTGACACTGAGGATGAAATGTTGTATGGACTTATAAAGACAGTGTAACTGTTCCAAGAAATCACATCAGTATTGAGGTTTAACTGGTAAGACTGTAAAATGATGAAACAACCCAGAGCAAATAGTTCTGGACAAATGCTGTGTAAAGTGTATACAAATCCTTGAGGCAAATTTAATGCATTTGCTTTAAAATTCTTGTTCCGTATTTTATCTCTATAGTACAATAACACAAGACTTTTCTCCTAGACAGTATTTCTGATGATATGAGATGAAGCTATCTGTAGAAATAAATAAAAAAAAATCCAAATTTGAGGAATCTGCATTCATTTTTGCCTAAACAAACAAAAAAGGCCTTGATAAAAATTTGCATAATAGTAAATCTCATAGGAATCTAAAAAGCGAAATCTAGATGGCTACAAACAACATACTAATATTCCATTATTAACATGCAAAGACCTCCTTAGTATTCTCTGCAATTCATGACTTTCCTTTCCCATTAGAAACAAACTTCATTGTCATTTATTATTTTGAAAATAATCAGAAATAATACTGCAACTTCAGGAGCACATACAAATGTCTGGACATTTTCATAATTTCAATTTTGTTCCACTAAAGGGAAAAAGCCCATCGTTTATTTAAACCCTTCAACATCTGTTTATTGAGTCAGAATTTACTATAATAGCTGTCTTCTGATCCACTTGCAATTTCAATGGATATCTTAAAGAAAATATATGAATAATACACCTAGTCCTTTAGAGATGTTGATTTTGTTTAGCTTCTTAAGTTAAATTTTTGTCTGGACCTAAATAATCTGATGCCTCCAACAAAAGAAGTAACAAGCTCAAAGAATTTTTCATTTATTTTAGATATAATAACATATGCTTAGTTCATAAGGTTATTTCCATATTTATAACTTTTTTGTCTGTACACTCTTAAAAGGGAATAATCTCAATAATTCTGCTGAAAGGTCAGGGAAAAAAAGAGTTTTCTCATACCGTAATTTAGCTTAAATAGCAGAAGTGCTAACTTCAGAGTTTATAATGCAAGACAGAATGGCAAGCTAACAAATTCTTAGGCTTATCAAAAATTCCCCCATTACAAACATAGAAGTAGTCCTTCCAATTCCCCCCTCCCCTATATCCAATGCCATCTTTGAAAGCGCAAATGGTAGCCTCAGGGCACACAGTGGAGCAGGGACTGAACTTACTGTGACTGATCAGCATACCTGCACGCCCTTTACATGCACCAAATTCACTCAGGATTCATGTTCGCCCTGGCAAATCCTGACAATGGAGATAATCCTATTTGCATTGTTATTTTCCATTACATAATAACAAATGTCTTATTCCATAATTGAAACAAGAGCCTATTGATTCCCTTGTTGTTTTGTTATTTCTGGACACTTCAGTCAAATCACTAAATAATATTTAGATTATTTATTATTTATATTACTAATGGCAGGTAAGTGCTTCTGAAGTTAAGGGTAAGGCAGTACTGGAAAACACCAGGGAAGCAGCCTATGCTGGTATCAAAAAGCTGCATAAAGCACCACAGCCTTGGGCAGGATGCGTACGGAGCAAGCCCAGGCTTGCCTCACATTTAGCTGCCCTTGGCACTTAATTTGGAGGGGAACTACAGGCTTTCAAGCAATGATTCAGAAAAGCCCCGACATCATTTTGGGAGTTGAATGCTTTAAATAAAATACATGCTAGGGATCATAGATATGGGATGTGACTCAAATTGTGCAATGTCAAATGTGCGCATATACAACAACTGCTAGAAGAGCACTGACCCTTGGCTGACTGAGGTCTGTCTTTCAGAAATTCAAAAAGACCCTTAGAAATAAGTGGTCAGTCGCCATTACCTTCTCCACTTTGTCTTGCTCTTAAGTGAAATATTTTAGGCACATTGTTATCTTGCCAGCACATATACTTCCACAGCGTCCCCATATCATGTGTATTGAGAACAGGGCCATCTAGCCCACCTCATTCAGGAAGACAGAGATGTTCACGACTTACATATTTGCTCTTCTGCTCCATATTTTTAACCTCATAAAGGAAAAGGGGGGAATATTGTTCTCAGAAGCTTATAGTGACAAGAACAGCCACATCGTGTCCAAACATGTTTGCTTAAACTACTTCTGTATCTTCAACAGTGGCCAGCGGATGCTGAGGAAAAGACTACAAGAGAAAAAAAGGAGAGAGTCTCCTTTCTTCCTTAATGAACTTGCCTTTTTTTTTTTGGCGGGGTGGGAGGGCGGTATCAGCAGTTGCAGAGTTAAACTTTATTAGTGTTGCAATGTAATATCTGTTCTCATGTTGATACTCTTCACGTAGAACCTCTTAACTGCTTGGATCCATTCCATAAATCCCATGTTGCTAATAACAGATACAGATTTGGTTTGGATCAAATGTGAGGATTCAGGGGGTTTTCAGCAGGAAGATCTATCCCCATCTTTGTTAACATAAACCATCAACAAACCAGTAATCTGACACTGCAAGATGCATTTCATAAATCAAGAGCAAAATACCTTCATTCTCTGCTGCATGCTAAACTCCTAATGCCTGAACCTGAGGTGAAATCCCAGTAGTATTGAATTTAATAACACTACTTCCATTGGCTTCAGTGACTCCAGGTTTTCATTCCCTGAAGCCACAGGGTTTTTGAAACACTGTTTTTGGCATATAGAGAAAAGCAATAACAACTTCATATATTCACTTTTACAGTAATTCTGGGCACAGGTCTATGTATTTTCTTAGAATCAATTACAGTCTCTTCAACTTCCCTTAACTATTGACTGTTAGGTGATAGATGTATTGTTTCAAGTAATATATAAAATCTCATACCCAGTTACTGACAGTGTGCTAAGTTTGGTACCTTCTGGGCAATTCTCCAGCCCAAAAGACGAAGTGTTGAGAGTGAACTCCAGGCAGCTCAATAGCACAGGCTCTTACCATTTTGAACATAAATGTACATATTAATCAGCTAGTCGCTAATCCCTGAAACCCTTATCTGCAATATTGGCAGATCTTCTTTAGAAGTATTTCCAAGCATGCATGACTGTTGTGTTTACTTCTGGAATCATCTGTCACATAAATGGCTAGTTAGTAAAATGGCCAAATTAACAGAGAAGTTAAATGGAGAAATAAATCTTGACCTCAAGGCTATTGAAATGTTGTCATTCTTCCCCACCCAAAGCCACTAGAATGGCTTACACTTAGGATGTATTGCTGTATTTTGAAAGCCCTTTACATATGTGAAATGAGTAACATTTCATCCGTTTAATGTTATACTATATTGAACAATGGTTTCATTTATTATATCATGGAGTACATTACAAAATACAGTTGTCAAAGCCTGAGCCCTGTTTTCCTCTTGCTTTCTACTTGAAACACTCGCTTTGCCCTTTAAGATAATTTTGGTACATTAGCCAATTTTGAGAACTATTCTTCTGCATGCTTTTGAGTTATATTATTAATTTATTATTGATATGTACCTTTGGGACTTACAGATCTCTGGATCACATTTAATTTCTGTTAAAGTTTGTTCCAACTCTTCTGTGATATCTAATCACAGTGCATATCTAGTGAGTGTATACATATCTTAAACTCCCTCAATATTTTGACTGATAGCATTCTACAGAATACTTGAAATCAGTTTAACTTTGTAAGATAAAACTAGCACTGCATTTTCTTCCATTTCCTCTTACGTTAATAAATGCGTATTTTGTTGAAAGTAGGAAACAGATGGACACTTTTTCAGTGTGAAGCTCAGTGATTTCGGTGATAACATATGTGTGTGGGGGGGTATATTTATCTAGATCTATCTGAATAGCAACATTTTTAACCTCTAATACTCCAACTACTTTATATAGTAAGCACAATTATTTTTCTTTTCCACACATAAAAAGCTTAGACTTATTGGAGGAAAAAAATAACAAGTTCACTCAGTAGGCTTATGGCAGAGCCCAGAACCAAATCCATTTCTCCCAAGTTTCAGTGCAAACCTTTCTGAACTGGAAAGTCAGGCAAGAACACAGTGTTCTCATTGAGCTCTGGTAGTGAAAATCTTCCCCCCACACCAGACATTCTATAAAAGCATAAAAGATAAATTTATCTTCCTAGACCTGAGCAGTTTATCTCTGATTTACCTCATAATGCATCAAACATATTAATGGCATTTTAACTGACATGATGTGGGAGTTAGAATAACACTACCCAGCATTTAGACTACTAATGGCTTCTTAATTACAAAACTGTTGTAGGCTGCATGGGTTGCTGTACTGTAATGCTCATGGCCCCTTTTATCCCACTTTAGCTTTTCAGTATTAATGACTGTTTTAATCTCACCATTATTTTGTTCAGTTCTTTTTTTGACAATTCCTTGGTTATTTATTTTGAGTATCTCTGTTACTGTGTTGATATTCATACTAACCGGTCTCTTCTGGCATCTGCAATTTCAGTTTGGAGCTGATTCAGGGAAAGGCCACAAAATCATAACACTACTGTTTCTATAATTTTCTGCTATTTAGGATGCATATAACTCCGCTTTTGAGCTTTTAAAGATGGATCTGTAAGGCCTCTCGCTGTCATTTTGAGGAAAAAAAATATAAATCTCAAACCACATTTCTGTTCATGATATACAAACAGTTCTGTTCCGTTCCTCTGTTTCTGTGAGCATGCAGTATTTCTTCCTCATAACTGTGACAAAAGAAAGCTTCAAATTTCAAAAGAAATAAAACTGAAGTATTGGTTCCTCTGATTTAATATCCTGTATCTATCCAGTTTGCTTTGTGAGCCACTATCATCCAATACAGACATCATCCTTAAAACATCATGGCCTGCTTATTCTCTCTCTCTCCATCTCTCCTTTTTCCATGATGTAAATCAGAAACATCTTAACTCAAGTTAAGTAAGTCACTCTTATACAAAAGCATGGTAAGAGCCAGAAAATACCATAACCACCTTAAACTGTTATTTATTCTATTTGGGAAATAGATACGATCAGAGATAACACGGCATAACAAATTTTAGTGATTTTACTAGTATCAGCATATTCAGATGCTCAAAACCAGTAAGAGAAGCAAAATCAAGAAACATCTCTTGATCTTCCACACCAGCAGCATTCAAGAATAGGAACCAGCGATAAGAATATCTCAGCTGCCATACATCTGAATAGGAGCAGAAAAAGGGCACAAATAAAAAGTACTTGTTTACTTAGCAAGGCCAGACTATCAACAGAAATCAGTGCTTTGCTTTCCAGTAAGAAATGGATTGGAAACCACCCCAAAGAGAAGCATTAGCTCAAGGTAAGCAGCTGTATCTTGTAGGTAAACATGCTGTGGATATGCAGCCAAATTTTGAAGGTCTGCCTATCTGCACGTGGGTCAGAATTCACGCAGTAGTCCCCATAGCAAGAATTTATTTTCAACCTCTGTCATATGTCATTTTTGTTATGCTGTTATTTTGCTCTGTAATTAGCTTAACTATGCATCAGACAAAGCAAATTTACTGATTACCCAAAGAGATGCAAAAATAATAATTTCCATTATTTGTACTTCTTCATGGGGTGCTGGGTCTGCTTTTTGTGCTGCTGTGGCAAAGGATATAGTATTCTGCAGTCCTTCACTCCCATAAAATAATCAAGGAAATTATATGATGTGATAATCTATTGTTCTGATCCTTTGTGTTCACCAATGGATGCCTGCAAGGACATAAAGTTCCCTGCCATTGATTTCAAGATCAAACTGTGAAATTCAGATGTTCACCATTGATAGCAAAATTTTCTTGGGGTGTTCCCATCAAGTCATTGAATTCTGACAGACTGCAGCTTTGCATTCAAGTAACCTTTTGTGTATGTTCTACTGGTGTGAATTGAGACCAAACCAGTAACCATTCCCAACTGAATGCAGCTGCAGGACACTTGTTATAATGCTTGATGGTTGTCTTAGTATAACAGAGACAGCATGGAAAAAAAGTCAATACAAAGGAAACTATAGAAATGCCAATGCTCCCTACACTAAGAGCTTTTGATAAGTACAAGTTGCACCAGAATATGCCAAATCAGACTTTTGGAATGCCAGACTGCATATTGGAGATTTTTTTTAATTCTTCTCGTAAGACCTGTAAAAGTTTCAGGGTATAGTGTAACTTAACGTTACTGATATCACTTATCTAACATTTGCATACAAACTAGGCTGTCCACATGCCTGGAAGAGGTTTTGTTTAAATGGCTGTTTAGATTTAAACTAAGAGAATAACAATTCATTGTCACAGAACCTGAACAGAAACCTTCACTGCCAAGTCCAGCAGGATTTTTAAATGTATATGAACTAAATACCAAAGCAAGAAGAGCTCATCACTTAAATATCATTTTAAGCATAGATGTACCAATCTGCATCCTGTCCAGAAGGACTAGAAACAGTAAACAATAATACAGTTCCCACAGGGCTTCCTAGATAGGAATTTTTCGGTATCTGTGCTCTGCCGATTCTTTAATATCTGTATTTACACATGCAATTTTTACTTCTCTAAGGTACCACTACAGGAAAATGCAAGAAACTTCAGAGAGGTATTACAGCACATGTACTTTATTCAATTGAATCTATTATTACTTTAGTGCTCCCTAATAGAAATCAATCCACTTTGCTGACAACTGACTGCTATGAACAATATAACATGTTATCGTGGCTGTCATTTAACCATTCGCCTACTTACAATGCTGTATGTCAAATGCTAAAAAATACAGGGCTTCTTACAGAGGTGGCATAACCTTCATGCAGGCTTCCCATTTAATTAAATGCAAAACTTGCACCAAGCTCTGTGTATGCACTCCCCTCTCCTATCAGCCCAGCAGCAGCTTGCTGAACATAAAATTCTCCCCACAGTTGTTTCACTTGAAATTCATATTCATGTAAAATGTTCATTTTGTTGGAAATACTGAAACTCTAGTTCCAGGGCATGAAGATCATTTTGGGTCTATTATATGCTTCCCAAATGCTTCGCACACAATCCCTTCTAAAGTCAATTTAGTGCCCATTAAAGGTGCCAGATTGACTGAGACTTACAGTAGCTCTTTATTCTCCAGAAGAGGTAACAGCATTGCAAACTCCTACCTACAGGTGCCAGACCATGTCCATCATGACCTGGTGGAAACTAAAGAAGTCTCTAGGAGTGGTTTATGTGCCATGAACACTGCATCATTAGTCTTCTTGCAGCTACAGCTATGATGTGTCAGCTGTACTGCAGACCGGAGTAAAACGACCCATTTTTAGCACACAGGCTATACAAACATAACTCTCTCTGTCATTTTGGAGCAAGACGGGCAACCCAGGAGCAAATGGCTTTGTATTCTGTTACGAACTCTCTGAACCACCCTGGTCCCTGGGAGCAACCTTTGGCTCAGCTTTCCTAAATCACAGAGCTTGGGGGAAGTGGTCAGCTGGGTCATTTATTGTAATGCCAGCTAGCTTTAACTAGGCTTCAGATGTGGAAAACATTAGCAGGCATTGCTTTGCTCAAAGGATTTGCAGTTTATCCATGAGGTATCACCTTATAAACACGCAGAAGGGGTTGCAAACAGCTACTGCTGCAGTGAAAAATCTGCATATAGCAAATCTCTGTCACAGACTGTACTGCTGAGAGGAATCTTTTGCAAATCATAGTGAATAAAACAAGCTTTTCTTAATGCAGGCTACTTCATCATATGTTTTACACCAAAGCCTTCATGTTATGCCTCACATAGTTTATCCCCTCTTGCTCACGAAGAGAAACAAAGAGAGGAGACAACTGCACAACAGTGCAGCAACAGAACCAGATGGCCCAACTCTCCCAGGTCTTGGCATTGTGTCTCTTTCTGTAACTTTGGTATTTTTGCCTTCCTCCATCCCTTCAGCCTCATTTGCACCCTCCTCCTCCATGTCTTTGTCCATCACATTTTTTTTTAGCTTGGCTTCCTCAGGAAGAGATGCTTATTTTGTCAAGTTCCTTCCACTGAACTGAACATGCTGGACCATGCGGCCATATTTGATGCAGGCACAGAACTCTTCCAAATTTTATGACAATATGCCTGAACAGAGCAGAGATGTCCCAACAACTGCTTCCTACCAAAGGAAAAGCTCTGCAATAAGGTCCTCATGAGCCCAGGACCCCTGTGGCTGTTCACAGGCGCTCGAGGCACATGGAAATACCCCTAAAGGAGTGCAGGTGCTGTTGCTACCCTAATGAGGGCTCAGCTACAAAACCATAGGAAACCAGACCTCAGCACTCCTTGTGATCATCTCTCACACAGTTTGAAAGCATTTTTACACAGCTTTTCCCTCCACATTTTCCCTACTGTGCATTGCTGGCAATCCTTATGTGTTTATCCATCCATTGCCCAGCCAGGCAACATCTCATCTCTCATGTAGCTGTTGATCCTCTGCTGCAAGCCTTTTCTCACACATCTGTCAAGAACAAGAGGCAGGTGTAAAAACGAACATGAGGCAAAGGGAATTTCTTTCTCTTTGCTCTCATCCAGAAAGTATCATGAAAACAAAAACAAACTGAAACTATTATTCCATTGCTTTAACTGCCAACCAGCACTGACTTCAGTGGGCAGGCCCCTCTTCGCATCAGTTGATAATCTGGTAGTCAGACCAACAGCCATAAAACCCCCAACTTTATTCTTTTCAGCTGCAAAGAATGTTTTAAAACAGCAAAACAAAAAGAAAAAAAAACCAAAGCAATAAAACTATGTTGTTTGTGACTTTATGATAAATAGTTTATATCAGAAAATCACTAGATTAATTTCCATCATTCAAAGTGCATTGCACTTCCTTATACTTTATAAAATAGTTTGTTCATTTATTCAATACATACTCTATATTTAAAATTCATTTCTACAACATTCTGCCTTCATACGAATATTATTGTTCACCAAGGATAGACTCTCTGAACTCTCTAGGCCTCACACTCATATTTAAATTAGTGTTTTGCTTTTAATCTTTCCTCTACTGCTTTCAAGGAACAATAGGGAAGCCCTCTTGTAGTTAATTTACCACCTGAAGACACTAAATAAAAGTTGCAGGACCTCATTTATTAGATTTCTCCACAAGATTTGAAACATTAGGCAGCCAGCCAAGGTTGTGTTTTCATTAAATATTTTTGTCAATGAAATTAAAGCATTTATCCAAACAAATATAAGGGAATCCAACATAAAATGGTTTCTTTACTGTTGATAGTTTTAAGTGGGGTTGATGGTTCTGACCTCCTGTGCTTGTCCAAAGCACCTTATTATACTATTTTAATTTTCAATACCCATTATTTTACCAGACTTTCTGATAAATTATCTGTTGGATAGGGTTTCTTTCTTTTATTTTTTACCTTTTAACTAAAACATTTTTTCTCCCTCAGAGTAATGCTAGGGGGAGAAAATAAACTATTCTAGGCTCTCCATTTTGCTCCAGGCTCTACCGCTGACCCAAGACCACTTCCTACAGTAACCTCTACATTCAGGCCGTGAGGTTGGATGCTGTTTCAGGTACATTTTCTGTCTTTCTGGGCAGACCAATCTCCTTGTTATCATGAGGAACAGAGACTGTATAATCAAGCAGAAACTGTATCAGTTGGAAATTTCCTAGTTACACACAATGTGAAGCGTATACTTTTTAACCCCCAGAACAGGAGTTTTACATTCCAAACTGTCTGCAGATGTCACTATTGTGGTTTTTAAGTGCATGATCACACCTGTCCCTTACCTTGTGATCTCCTGCCTGATGCGGCCTGTTAACATGAGGACTCAGGACTGAGACAAAGGCTTTTTGGCTGCATAAGTCAGAAGATGCATACTGAACAGAGCTGATTGACATGGAGAACTTTTGGTCTGCGTGAGATTTTGACATTTTGAAATTTGTTCTCTTCTAATTCATAGCATGTAATATCTTTAGACGTTCCACAAAACAGATGATCCTTTTGGAAACACATTTACACACAGCTTCCAAAATTAATTTGTTTCCTCAAACCTCAGCAGCTGCTGACTGAAACAAAAATACTTTAGAGTCAGTTTCAGTACAACCTTCACCTACAGAAAAAGAAGCATAACAAAGAGATTGAGATAATAAAACTGTTTACTTAAAAGGTTTTATTCCTCTAAATATTATTTGGCATAACATAACCTAACAGCAGACTGTAGACTATTATTATGGTTGAATTGTCAAATGAAGTTGTGTCGATGTAAATTAAATGCTGTTTTTACATTTTAATTTTTTCCCCTTAGAAGAAATTTCTGTCCCTCTTCAAACTTTCCCATGAATTCAGAAGAGACATTTTTCAAAGACATGGTTATTATTGTTTATGAAACGTCAAAGTTTCCTGCAAAACACATTGAGATTTTCCCAACATCTTTTTTTTTTAGGATGAGCACAAGAAATATTGCTAAGCTCCTAATTCTATCATCTCAGATTCATCTCTCTGACAGCTTGGAGAATGGTTCCATAAGAAACAAGAGTTTTCCTAGCTCACTGGATATACAGCAAATACCAAAGATCAAGCAGGCAGTAATGTGTCCTTTGGTCCCAAGGTATTTTTTGAATAGCATTGGCAATTAAACATTGGTACATATGCAAATTTCTGCCAAGCTAATCATAATTTGAGATAAATGAGAGTAAGCACATTCCTCCTTTGACTGAAGGTCAGTATAATGCAACCAGATTATTCCATACCTCTCATGGGGATGAACAACATGTCCGGAGAACCCAGCCTGGATCAGATTTGTTTGCTACATGTCCAGTGACCTAGAACAAGCTTTATGTTTGCTTTCACAAAAGCACTCATCCGTAGGAACGCTGGTACAGGAGTGAACTCTCCAGGTGTCATGATATTGATTTGACTGAGTCTCTTAAAGCACAGTTTGGCCTTGCTCAGACTCTCCTAATGGATGAATAAATGCAATAAGCAGTGGAAGAAAGCCTACAGGATAGGGACTCAAAAATCTGAAGTCCAGCCACAGGGGAGGACAGTGAGACTGTCACTCATTTTGGTTGTTAACAGGTGGTTGTTTTGCAGATGTATTGAACATGCACCTGCATATAGCTAAGGGACATTACATGTGATAGAGAAGATCTTATACCACATAAATATACATAGTGTTTAAAGAAACCTTCTGAGTTGAAGAAAAATATGGAGAAGAAACTCCTTTCATGGCTTGGTCTTAGACAAAAAATTTTTTCAACTTTACCTTACTGACTGATAAATTAGGCAGCTAGGCTGAAAGCCAGTGCTTTCTTGACTTCTGCACTATGAAAACTGATATTCCATATGCACCACATAAATATGTGCACATATAAGTACATACATGTATGTTTAAAATTTTAACACAGATTATATGAATATTACAATGAAAAAATTTTTTAAAAGCCTACTAAGATACAAAGGTGTTTATGGTTTATGCAAGCTCACGTAAGCTAACAAACTGATATTAATAAAAAACCTAGATTTCATTTGCACCAAAGCACTGCCAATATGTAATCTACAATGG
Source organism: Nycticryphes semicollaris (assembly GCA_013400055.1). Lineage (NCBI taxonomy): Eukaryota > Metazoa > Chordata > Aves > Charadriiformes > Rostratulidae > Nycticryphes > Nycticryphes semicollaris. The sequence goes on from VXBJ01001263.1 coordinate 788,679, forward strand.
AGTAGTAGTCATAGTAGTAGGTTAGCATTAGTCTTGTTAATACAGTGGTTGTTAATATCCTCCATACAGCTCTATTAAGATTCAACTAGAAAGATAATAGGACTGTAAAGATGTTTATAAGGAATTGTAAATACCAACATAGTTCTATTACGTTTATCATTTATTTTTTCATTAGGTTTGTTTATTTCTGGCCATGATTTGTTGTGCCAAATTTGGGATTTTGAACCTAATCCTAAAATAACCGTGACTGTAATTATTTTCATTCAAGCCCAATAGGATTGCCTGGGGGATTAAGCACATACTGTTATTACTACCAGTAATAACACATTTCTAAACAATGTCAGTAGATTAATGTTAATTCAACTTTCCCAAATGTAAGCCAAAAACCCAGAAAGTATCTTCATGAGAACAGTACCATCACAATCCAATTCAGTAACACCAGCAATTTCATACTGATAAGAATTTGTTTAAAAGGTGATCTAAACAATGAAGGTAGTATAATTAAATTGGAAACAGTTAATTCAATAAAGTACTGATGTCAAAAGTAATAATTAGGAAATTTTAGTGCAACACTCATCTGCAGAAAGGTTCGTTTTGCAAAAATGGTATACTGATTTAAAGAAATTTAAAATAGAAAATGTCTGACAGTGGTTGATTGAAAAATAGTTCTGAAAGTGGTTTTATTTTAATAGATTGCAAAACAAGTGAAAAAAAAAGAAGCAAGATTGCTCTCATTAGTGTGACGCTACTGGTTTCAATGGAACAAAGAAAGCCTATTGAATCTGATTTTAAAATACGCCTTCTGGCTTGAAATGGTTAAGTACAATTAAGTTTCAACCAATTGAAGCATTAAAAAGAGTGCTCATATTATAATTGTATTTTCCAGAAGGCAACTGTTATTCATAGGTAATCAATGAACAGTATGAACTATTCCCACTAGGCATGAGAAGGGAGAGAACTCAGCTAGTGCACAAAGCTACATTTCATCTACTCACAATAAGGTGGGTAAGCCTCCCAGCACATCTTTCATTTGTTTCTGTAGAAAATCAAGACTAGTTTAATATAAATTCAGTATCTTGATCCTCTGGTCCAGTACACTTATTAGGCGGGGGTCAGTATAGATAAAATACCCAGTTGAGCTCTGAAGCAAAGGTCATGGAGAAACAACTCTGCCCACTCTTTAACCATAAAGGTGAAGTTCACCTGTCCAGGACACAGTGCATTTTCAATAAGTTTTCAACCGATTCAAGACAGAGGAACAAGCTCCCACTTGACCTTTCTAAATCTCATGCCCTTCAAGCTCAAATATAAGGTATGTGGCCTAAATCTTTCTTTCTATAAAAAAAATGGTAAGATAATTTGAAATACAAACAAAATAAAAGCATCAAAATAAATTGCTGTCCTGCAGAAACAGTTCACCTGGAGGGAAAACTGTGAGAGAGAACATGGACAATCAAACCACACTTATTGAGTAACGGACCCACTTCTGAAGTTTATGTGATTTTGAAACCCTACCAACAGTTCTCCCTGAAAAAATAAGTGACAGTTTCGTATGTCAGTTCCTAAACACGCACATGCATAGCAGAAACATTCCTCTGACACTATCTGTTTCTACCACATAAGCTGCTCTGCTCCAAGCACTTTATATTTGCTGCAGAAGCATTTGCCCTTCCCAAGCACAAACACTGCCTAGATAGATACTCATGCCCCTTGTCTCTTCCAAGCACAGGGTTTCAGGCTTGAGGGAAGCAAGCCTGTAGGCAGATCCATCCTCCTGGCTGCCTCCTGGACCAGGTGGCTTTAATGCATTCTGGAAAGCAGACACATACTGCAGCAGTAACACCACTAGGTGTTATGAGGAGCCACCTATATCCTAACATATCAATTATTTTCTTTCAGTCTTTGAACCTATGCCACAAATCACTCTGCTAACCTGTGAGATGATAGCTCTCCTCTGGATTTGTAACAAACATCTTGCCTAAACCCATTCTAAGCAAATTTCTTTCTGGCTTACTAAATGAGCTCCTTGCAGTTCTTATTCTCGGGCAACATTTCTGTATTTTCTAGTCAACAATCTGCACAGGCTTCTCAGCAGATTCCTGCTCTCCACACCTTATTGTCTGCTCCATTTCTAGTCACCCTCTGTCTTTATAACAGGTAAGTGGGGAAAAGGGTTGAAAAAACAGCAAATGGTGAAAAAACTATTTTAAAGTAGCTAAATTATCTGTCAGGAAAGATGTTACATACTTGACCTGTTCTAAGATTGAACCTTTTATAAAGTTATAGTCCCAGGAGGTGAAAACAATGCATTATTCTAATCAAGGCTCAGTATAAATTAAGGATGAAGACTGGTGTAAACTATATAAAGCCTACAAAAAAGCAAGCATTATTTCCCTGTTCAAAAAAATGGGGAAATTGAGCTGGATTTTGCATTACGCATTGTAAGTAATAAGACCATTTTGGGTTTGATGGCTGGTGTCACAAGCAATGCAACATGAGGAAATACGGCAGCTTGATTTTCAGTTCACACACTGAGCTGAAACACTGGCAGTTAGAAAATCATTGGCTCGTCAGCTGAGCCAATTTGATCTCGAAGTCCCAGAGAAAGAAAAATATGGAAGTCCACAATGTAATTTTTTTCCAGAGTCACTTTTTCTGACTACAACCACACTTTAATTTGTCAGTCAGAGTCTCTCGGTCCCACATAGATCTTGTTACCCTGGAGACAAGTCTTTTAAATAGCAGTTCAAAACACCAACCAGATTGGAAGAGGAATTTAATTACAGAAAAAAAAAAAAAAAGATATCTTGTTGCAGCGGGGATCTGTCCTAGTAAAAGCTTCTGGAACACATATCTCCAGTTTCCCAAGATTGATGTCAGAGCTTTTTTATTTATTTATTATTTCTTATCTACTACTTTATTATAGGTATGGATAAAGAAGGATTTTAGCCGGTGATACAATTATACTGACTAATGTTTGTTATTTTTTCTTATTGGCTAATAACTAGAATTAGTACTATTTTTCAATCTTTATACAATTTAAACCATTCATTTATTTGTCGATAATTTCTTGACAATGATTTTATTCACATAATGTTGTTTCTGCTGTTTGATTGAATGAGAAACTTTTAGAAGACAATAAAGACTAGTTAATTTTGTTAATTATATGCTTTTTAGACCAAACCCAGCTGAAGAATACTGTTGAACTGGAAGCATGTAGTCCAACATTAAGAGATGTTGCATCAAGAGATTCCTAACCCACATGATTCACTCAGAAATTCTCTGAAGTATGAAGTTTGAGAAAATTATAAATTTCTTATCATGTGATGCAACTCAAACATAATTGTCTGCAAATTCATTTCCATACGTAGCTACTATTTACAATGACATCTTTGAAAAAAATTTTTTTTAGTGAAGGGAAAGATGAATATCCACATGATTGCAATACAGCCATTTGGAATTTGAACACACATTAATAAAAACTCAATTTTTCACTCCCAGTGAACTGTGCAGCCGTTACTGATGGAAAGAAAAGAGTAAATCATTTCCAGACACTATTTTTGGAGCAAAGATAGTCTGCTTCTAAAAGCTAAACTTCCAATAGCCATAAAAGCAAGTATAATTAAACTCCATTTTCTTTGTACATTCAGACACCATTCTCTGCTCTACCTGTAACACTAGCAAACTAAATTTGGTGCCAATTTCCCAAATAGATTTATAAAAAACATATATTACACATCCCAAGACATAATAAGTTAGAAAAGAATAAGAATAAAAAAAGGAAAATTTAAAAATAAATAAATAGAAAGCCTAACCCACTCTCTTTTCTTGCCCTGGCATTTGATTTAAGCATGTAGGATGTTCTACACTCCTACACTGGGGAACAAGTACAGTCTTTAGTGAGTGCTCACGTCACGGCATAAAATCAGGTCTCCATATTGTTGAATGAAGACTTATCTGCACAAAGGAGACTGGGGACTAAATAAGAACAGGGGTAAGATTTTGCTTATGCACTTCATACTTGTCTTTAACATCTTGTCAAATCTACCATCTCTTAACATTGTAAAGAATGAGCACTGTTTGCTGTGGCACTGTGTTGCACATGTAGTGGCCAACACTCGTTCTCACTAATGAGAAATGAGACAAAATAGTTGCAGGATTTTCCACTCCCTTGTACTGGTACAAAAATCAAGAAATAACTTCACCTTGCGCTAACAGCCGCAGTAGATACTGATCAATGTAGAACACAGTTTAGCTTTGCAAAATTAGTGAAGTGTCAACTATTTCTTCTGCATTGTATCACAGCAAATGACACATGGTGAGGAAACATGCTACCTTATCAGCTTTCAAATAGTAGAAAGACTGACTTTGTTAGTGCCAGTATGTATGGGATGATGAGACATAAGTATCTGTAAAAAGTGGGTTTTCTTCAAAGATATTGTCAGGGAAAAAAAAAAAAAACAAAAAACCAAACAAACAAACAAAAAACCAAACCAACCAACCAAACAAACAAAAAAAAAACTAACAAAAAAATCCCGAACTTTAGTACCTAATTCTCTCAGTTGAATAAATTCTTTGCATCACTGGGTACAGGTTTTGAAAGAAAACTAGGGCAAGCATAGGATCCTGCACCTGGGAAAGAATAACCCCATGCACCAGTACAGGTTAGGGGCTGACCTGCTGGAAAGCAGGTCTGTGGAATAGGACCTGGGAATCCTGGTGGACAACAGGATGACCGTCAGCCAGCAATGTGCCTTTTTAGCCAAGAAAGCCAATGGTCACCTGGGGCATGTTAAAAAGAGCATGGCCAGCAGGTTGAGGGAGGTTATCCTCCCCCTCTGCTCTGCCCTGGTGAGGCCACATCTGGAGTACTGTGCTAAGTTCTGCACTCCCCTGTTCAAAAAGGACAGGGAACTACTGAAGAGAGTCCATCCACCTACAAAGACGATCAAGGGTATGTAGCATCTCTCTGATTAGGAAAGGCTGAGAGACTTGGGTCTGTTTAGCCTGGAAAAGACTGAGAGGGGATCTTATCAATGCTTCTAGATAGCTGAAGGGTGGGTGCCAAGAAGATGAGGCCAGACTCTTTTCAGTGGTGCCCAGCAAGAGGAAAAGGGGCAACAGACACAAGCCGGAACACAGGAAATTCTATCAAAACATGAGGAGGAACTTCTTCACTTGGAGGGTGACTGAGCACTGGAACAGGCTGCCCAGCGGGGTTGTGGAGTCTGCTTCTCCTGAAGTATTCAGAATTGGCCTGGATGTGTTCCTGTCCAGCCTGCCCTAGGTAAACCTGTTTTGTCAGGAGGATTGGACTGGATGATCTCCAAAGTTCCCGTGCAACCCCTACAATTCTGTGACTCTGTGAAAATTTAGAGCACTGAAGGTTAAAACTTTGTACAGTGCCTAGAACAAAGCAAATTACAGACATAGGTGAGGACTTAAATATTGTTCAGTAAGAATTAAAGAAATTAAGTATTTGATCTCCTGAAGTTAAGAGAACTTGGAATTACTGAACAGTGAAAAAAGGGTAGAATCATGACAACAGTTTTGTCCTAGACATTTAGTAGAGAACAACATATATAACACAAATAATTTCTGTCTAGTAATTGCAACACTATTATCATATTTACAGCTTCAAGACAAGTAGCATAAGTTCACCCATACTTTATAGCTGAAAGTTTATGAAACATAAGAGCAATAGATTAATAGGATTTGACTTAATTTTAAAATAATCTGGTTATTCTTCATGTGATTACTTATCTCCAAACCCAGCATTTTTATGATTAAATTAGTTCTAATATTTTTATCATAAAATAGTATGTTAAACTATTCTTGAAAACATTAAACTTGCTTCAAAATACTGGGATGGGCTTTGTTTTTAAACAAACATAAAGGATATAACTTGTCCTTTATGGTTAAGACCCTACAGTTTTCCCAACAAGAGCAGCAGCGAGGTATGCAGTAAATAATGGAGAAGATAGGTAAAAAGCGGTGCAAACTGATCTACCATACGGCAAGAACTGGATGCCATGAAAGATCTCTCCAGTGACCGTATGGGGGTTTTCAGAAATCCTCTTCCAATAAAACTCGTCTGAAACCTCACATAGATATGATTAATTATGATGTCTGTTTATTGCTATTTCTTCTAATGTACAGATTTTTTTTTATATTTCTATATATGAAAGCAATAATTTTTGAACTAAAGAGTTTAAATAAATGGCACACTCCAGAAAAAGATGGAAAAAATGTAAAACAGTTAGTATTAAGAACAGCAGTGACCATTTAGAATTAAAAAATTGACTAAGTACTACCACAAACAGTGCCAAAACCCCCAATTCTTGTAATATTCTTCAGAAACGAGAAAAAAAAAACTACTAATCTGTACAGGCTGAGGATCCATTGGGTGTAGAACAGCTTTAATTAATATTTACAATTTTGGATTATCTTTACGAACCCAAACAACAGTGAGATTCAATTCTCACCTCCACCGATATTTAAGATTTATGCCAGCCACACTCTGGCATAATTTTTAAGCTGTTGAACAAACATGCCCTAAAATAAGTCCTCAGAGTTGTCCAATGAGGAAAGAGTAATCTTTCTTTTATCAATAGATTACTACAATGGATTTGAGGGGAGGGGTGTTTCTCATCCTTGCTGCCCCCTCCCCTCTTCTCCCATAATTCTTTTTAATAATAAACCTGAATCTTGACTCATGTGCTCAACTCCTAAGGTTGCCGATTTGAAGGAGAACCTTACATCCCCTCAGCCCTGCTTGTGTAAATGGCTAAATTGTTATTTTCTTCCTCACTGAGGCTGATCAACATCAGGGAAAAAACCGAAAAGCCAAAAAAACCCCAAAACCAAACCAAACAAACAAACAAAAAAAAACCCACCAAAACCCCAACCCAAACCAAAAGATAATTAATTGCAATATGCTTTGGATGAAGCACAGAAGCAGCAGCTCAGCAGCTTGCTTACTGGTATATCAAGCCCAGAGTTCCCTTTTATGCTCTTGGTAGAATTTTCTCTCTCATACTGCTCCTGTTTGCTTCGTTACTTTAAGAAAACTGCTTTGTTTCTCAAATTTCACAAGGCATGCCCTACCCTTGCTTTTTGAGCCCTTTGAAAACATACTGTCAGTTATACGGTGAACTACACAGAGCTTGAGGGAGTCCCAAATTTCTTGGCTTGCACTGGCAGAAACCTTATGCAATACACAGCAGCATCTCTATTAGAGAAAAACCCCACAAAACAACAACAACAAAAAAAAAAACCCAAAACCAATAAAAAAACCCCCACCAAGACAAAAGGACAAAAAGATTTAAAGAAAATGGTAGTCTCTCTGCTAATGACAGTCATCTATTTCCTACAGGAAGCTGAGACATCTTCTTCTATTGACAAGGGATATAGTCCTGTTTCTCTGAAGAGAAATTCAGAGCAGAAAGCCCACTTAAGTATTATGCATCTCCCTCCAGAGAAACCTTTCTCTCTTCAATGAACATAAAAAGTCTAGACAGATTTTTTCAGGAGACTAGCCTAAAATGAGGCAGAAATAGACTATCCACAGGGAATTTGTAAAAATTACTAAAGATACAGGTTGCAAAAAACCTACTCAGAAAACTTTGAAATAAATTCTGATTTCAACAGAATATTCAAAATTAATTTATTTTGGATTTACTGTGCCCATAGAAAAGGAAAATAGATATATTTAGGTCACACACTTTAAAGACTGGATTTGTTTTCCATATATAGAGGGAAAATCAGAGGGATAAAACACTTAAATAAGAATTGTTTAGTAGAAACCTTTCATCTCAGCAGTTGACAGAAAAGTTTAATATCAACTACTTGCCAGGAAGAAAAATTCTCAAGAGATTAAGTGAACAATGGCAAAAATAATGTGCTTGTATCACCACATAATTATATCCTGCTTTAAAATATATATGCAATGAGGATTATCATTATTAACATTATTATTGGATAAAAAGAGTGATGATAATATAGGGAATGGTATTCCCTCTGTGAGTAATAAAGAATAAAATATATGTTTCTCTATGTGCGTTACTGGGGAAGAAAAAAATATATCTCAAAATTGGTGAAGAAAGGGAAGAGTTGCATCTAGTTTGATTTATGCCTGCTCTTCTTTTTATGTGTAGCCTGGGGAGACTCATGATGATATGTAATGAGTCAGGGTGAAATGTGTATAAATAAATACACTGCCAATTTGTGAAGGCTCTTTAAAGCATCTTTTTTATACGCTCCCTACCAAATTGCATTTTCTGAGGGAGAAATGGAAGACATCAAGAAAAGACAGAGTTGACACAGTAAGAAAAATCTCCGCTTTTATTCCATTTCTTTTCTTGCCTTTGCTTTTTCCTTTTCCTTTTTAGAAGGAAAACCATTATCCGATATTTCATACTGATGCAATAATAACCAGGTGGACAAAGTTCAAGATGAATACCTTTGACAGAACACTGTATACAACCAAGTAGAGTGAAGAAACGAGTAGCATGCCACCTCCTTCTCCCTCAAGCAAGGAAACTCAATGGGATAAATTCAGTATTAGTTCTACTGGCAAAGGACCAGAATACAGAGTCACAGAATTGTCAGAGTTGGAAGGGACCTGTAGAGATCATCTAGTCCAACTCCCCTGCTTCCTTTCTTTTTTCCTCCCTCTGCCTAGCCCCTCCAATTTGCGATTCACTTTATTTTCCTAGAATATTTGGTGTGAGTTCAAGCAGCTTCTTCACTGGCAAAGGAAAATATACATACCAAACAATGTTCTGCATTTATGGAAAAGGGGGGAAAAAACAACCCCAACCATCAACAACTGCAAAACCTAACTTCCTGTCCAAGAAACAAAATTACCTTGAATCCTTTCTACATCTTAAAGTGCCTTTAATTACAAAGGGCAGTAGACCTGCAAGTTTCCTAAGTAATGGTAATTTCTTTTTCAACCATAGTCAGCTAATGTAGCCAATCCAACATTTTTTTTAAGACAAATTAGTAATATCACTAATAAAAAAATTAAAAAAAAAATTCATCCACCTTTATGTTTAATATTATATTTCCTCCCCAATTCTCACTCACCTAAAAATAAGAAAATATCAGCAAGACCTTACAATACTAACCTAAGTTATAATGTTCTGTAATTCAGTCCCCAGAAAAAAAAAACAATCTCTTTTGCTTCATAATGTTGAGATTTAAAATCACAGAATTGTCGGAGCTGGAAGGGACATGTAAAGATTATCTCCCCTGCTAAAGAAGGATTCCATAGAGCACGTTACTCAGGACTGTGTCCAGGCAGGTCTTGAAAAATATGATCTTTATATTTGGTTCTTTTTATCCTCACAGATTTGCTTTCCAAATGTATTCCCTCCAATCATGAGGAAGTTTTAAATAACTTACAAGACTCAAAGAATAGTGGGTTTAAGAACCAAAAAATATTGTGAAATTCAAAGTAAGATGACTAAAATGGTCACATGCAGAAAGGTGTGAGTACGTATATGCAACAGCATTCTTTTGCTATAAGGAAATGTTATATCAGGCTAATAATTTTCAGTGTGTGACGGGTAAATTACTGCAATCAGTTGTAGGCGAGAGCACAGTGTCACAAATTCCTAGGAGTTCAGTAGCTCCTTTATTAGAAATTAGTTTCAAATTACCAATTTACAGATTTGTCACCCTAGGGCATCTCGACCCAAGTTCTAGCCTTCACTCATTACCTGGTGAACCTCAAAATGAATTAATGCAAGCTAAAATTCTACGACGACTTTGTTGCAATGATTGTTATTCAATGGAGACAACACATCTGAAATACTTGTTACTTGCTACTAAGTCTAAAGTTACTTGCATTTGCTTAGAAAGTTACTAGGAGTTGCTTGGAAAGAAAAATTAAGTCTACTATATTTTTGTGAATCAGCATGTTGCCTGTCTCTTGGAAATCTTCATTATCTAAGCAGATTAGAACAGGTAGCTGCATTAGTTGGGTAGGTACCTGCTCTGCTAATGTAGTGGAGACACTATTGATTTTAACTGATTACAGGCATTGATACATCATCATTATCCACAGATAAAAGACATCCCCCTCTATGAAAATAAACACCTTTCTTGAGCTCGTTGTTCATGTTTTGATAAATGTCTCCGCTGTCCTTCTGTATTTATCACCCGAGAAAGAGGAGATCATTATCTGCAATAGCATTCGATTCCCCTGACATTATTATCACTTGCACCTCCTCTGTCTTACACCTCTTGGCTCCTTCACTACCTTCATGTTTGGAGTAGTATTTATAAAAGGAAGTTGGAAATTACCAGTGTCTCAATTTTGCTTTTCATCTGATTCATGAAGCACTTCTCATAATGTGAAACGCAGTTCATGAATTGCTGGAGAGCCAGCAGAAGAATAGTAGCGCATCTATTTCCATATAAATGGCCTCATTACCATGCAGACTTGGGATAATTTATAAGAAGGAATTCTCTTCTGAAAACAGAGGTCCTGCTGGCAATGTCCTTCTGTTTATAACACAAGAAAATATAATTTCAAAACTATTTAAGAAATATAACTTTTAAATCGGTAAGGTGTACCTCACTTTGACCCACAACAAAAGCACTCATTAGGCACGGAGCTTTGGCAGATAACCAGCCATGCAGCTTTTTTCACCACTTTATAAAGCAGTGAAACAGTATCATGAAGAAAGATGTAAAAGGCAATTTTAAGAAGGTGTGTCTTATCGTAACAGAACACTTCTAAAACACACTGAGATAAGACATATAACTCATCTGAAATAAAGATTATTTATTTAATTTCAGTTAAAATCAACATATTTAAAAGAAAAAACAAGTTACTCATAATGTCCCTTAATTTATGCGGTATTATCGGTGAGTTAATTTTTGCTGGGTTTGTGTTTCGTCACCTATTATTTAGAAAGAGTTTATCCAGAGATTACACAAACAACTGAATTTAAGTTTCCTTTAGAGTGAAAGAAAAAAGATTATATATTCTCCAAAATTTTCTGATTTACAACCTTAATCTTATAGAAGTATGTTGCAAATATCAAAGAAAGGGGTTTGTGTGAGTTTTATTTCAGTTTTCATATCCTAGTCAAACAACAAAATTTCTCACAGTATTATGCTGCTATTAGCTATTTCCAGCACTTAAATTTCAAAGGTGAAATATTCTGAGCTTTTTTCCTGGTATAGATATATCAAGACAAGACAAAACAAAACATTTTTGAAATGGTTCTGAAAGAGAAACAAAGATTCAAGAAAGTGATCTTTTATATATAAATCCAACTCAGTGTCTTACAGAGAATAAAGAAGGTCATTCTCAAAGTTTTACCCAGCAAATAGAGAAAATTTTCATTTCAGGTAAAAGTAGAATTAGGGAATGTGAATGAAACATTTATTTCTTTTTGGCTTACTTATTCAAGTACAGCTATAAGTTCTGTGAAGACAGTACAGCAAAGCTATTCCTTAGCTGCTCACTCTGCAACCAACACTTAATTTTGAATGTAACTGTAATTTGAATGATTATTTAAGCAGATAGAGAAAACGTGAGTGCTACATGGGATGAACAAAACATTCAGGAACTATGTAAAAGGAGAGCAGCGCTGTCTCAGAAGAGAAGAACACAGGTCCCTTGCCTTTATCCTTTTCCTGTGTCAAAAGGAGTGCAGTAGGACTGAAGCGAAATTGGCACTCCATAACTGGCATACATAAATTGCTCCAGGATATTTTGTTGCTTTCTCTCTATAACGTTGAATATTATTCATTAACAACTAGAGTAAGATCAACATAACTTCCTCAGATGTACTGCTGACTTCACAGGGATGTTTTGCCGTGCCACGTCCTTGGGGCTACAACTGTTTGAAGCCCAGTACTGCAGGGGACCAACCCCACAAGTTTGAAACTTGTTTACAAGCACCATACTAAAACATTGACTTAATACCAGTTGTTTTCCTTCCAAAATTTGGCTTTTCACATTAACAAGTTTCCTGCCTGTTAGAAATGGTTACACCTANCGCCAGGGCTGGTGTTGAACAAATTAGCAGAATTATATTATATATAAAATATTTTCTGAGCTGAAGGGTAAAGTTCATTATAAATGTCCCTGCTCACAGTGTAAGTTCTTTAAATTGTTTGGGAAAAGTACATACAGTTTAATTTCAAAAAATGGGACCAGATTTTTTTTATATGATTCTGCTACTAAATATACTTACTTTCTATATTCTATTTTCCATTTTAATTTCTCCTTCACTGATATTTTCTCAAATGGCAATTTCCATTTCTAACATTTTTTCAGCAAGGTAGAACAAATCTCATTGCTCACATTAGTGGCAACATGTGGCCAACTGACAGAATTTGAGCAATCAGCTGTATCTTAAGGAGTTATCAAAGAAAACCTTTGTTTCAATAGTCAGTTTTTCTCAGTGCTACCTAAAAGCAATAAACTATTGACTAACCTTGTAGGTAAGACCCATTTTCTAAATATGGGTCTAAATGCCTTTAGAACCTGTGGTTCTAAATACCTTCCAAACCTGAGAGTATTATATAATTGAAAAAAGAAATGACATGACCATTTAGAAATCTGGACTTCTCTGAGAATATCTACCTTTTATAAGGTGGTTGTATATAAGAGGGGATACGAGATTGTTTCTATGATAGACAGGAATCCACGGGAATGACAAGGAAAAGGAATTGTTGAAAAATAAATCCCCAAAACATCAAGCTTAGAGTAACAATCTAGTTTCAGCTTCAGCCACCAAATTGCTACAGTAGCACCACAATACTTCACATCTCCACAATGACAGCGTAACCTTACCGAAATAGTTGACCAAATACCAAAACCCAAAGATGTGATCGCTTTCAGTCAATGGTAGTATTCAATAGCAACTAGAAATACTGACCTCAGGCTCACATCTGAGGCAGAATTTTTTTTCCCTCTTTTATTAGCTATTCAAAACCTTTAATGTTCATCACGCTTGCCTTCATTCAAAATTTCAGTACCCTAGCCACTGCAGGCGTCGTTACAAAAGTACACATGATACACAAACTGTGACATTTGTGAGGAGGACAGCAGTAGGAAGTTACTTGGGCCTGCAGTTTAGACCACTGACATCCTGGTATAGTTCCAATACCTTAAACAACCCTGAAATTAAGCAAACAATTTTTCAAAGTTAAAATGCAAATTCAGAGAGTCACAATTCCACTAATTCCACTATTAAATGCGGCCTAATTGTAAATAATACGTCTGTGAGAATGCATTGAAGAAGCATCAAAATATTGTATTTATATATATATATATATATATATATATATGTAATTTTACTCAGAGATGTTGTGGAAACCTAAACACATACAATTTATAAATGCTCCCAATAGCTGAGTCTGCAGAATTGTTATAGCTGAGCACATACTATATCAAGAAGGGAAAGAAAATGGATTGTATTTATGAGACATGGCAGCCTCCACATACTTTTCTTGAAACTATTTGTTCGTGGACTTGAAGCCTTTGTAAATGTTGTGATAAAGTAAGTGCCAGAATAGGGAGCAGTCATGCATGTGATAGGAAAATTCACTAGCGTGGCAGGGGAATATATATGAACGCTTGAATTTGTTTGTTTGCTTGTTCGTATTTTTTACAGCAGAAAGACTTATTAGTTTGGATGCTCTGAAACACTTCTAAAATATGCAGGATTTTACAAAATATCTTTGTAATTATAAGGAAGAAATGTTCTGGTTTCTTTTAAGAATGATTACAGGAAATTGGTCGTGGCAATTTAATATCCTGTGTTTTGTGGCTTCATCTCCCCCCATTCTCTGCTAACCTGCTGGAAAAGGTTGCTGTTGATTTATGCTTTTGTTTGTGAATTACACTGTAACGTATCAGAAACAATAAGAGCTGGAAAATTGCTTCTTACAGTCACTGACCTCCTTGTAGCTTACTTCCTTATTTTATCATAATAGAGACATATTCACATGATGGAGATTTCCCTACCAAAGAGAAGGCTCTGATCCTTGACCTTAATGACAATGTTTTTCTACCTGCTCAAAGCATTACCAGTATTTTAGTGACAGCCAACTCTGAGCAGAGATTTAAATAGGGTTTGTTATTTGGTGATAAAAGTGCAGTCTACCGAAATAACTACTGCTGTTAAGAACACAATGGTTTATCCTTTAGATTACAGCACCTCTCATATAAGCTTTCATTTCTCTTCACCGACTAATTCATCTTCTAAACATGACCAGTGCTTCTCGATCGTCACTGTTAAGGCTATTTATTTACACCTCAAAATGAAATAGAAGTCTCTAATAAGGGCCCTACGACTACTGAAATCAGTGAGAGGCTTTTCCTCGACTCCAGGAGGATCTGATCAATCTCTACATGCACAGAGTAATTACATTTTTCAGATGAGGTACAGAGGGCCTCCTTCTCCTGCCACCGATGCTCACGTAAATGAGGATTAACACCATCGCAGTGGAGTTAATGGAATTACATTGCTATACCTGACAACCAAATCAGGTGCTCAGCAGGGGCACTTTCTAGGTAAAAGCTGAAAGTCAGTCTGTGGAGAGAAGACATACAGATGCCTGGTATCACAATTTCTGTGAGTCTAAGTGCTTGTTACTAATGACAGACTGAGTATTGTAATGAGCACAGAAATTTGTCAGCTGGTTGGGATCAAAGTGGGCATCCTGAATGTGGCTCTACAATAATTGTAGAAAACAGTGTGAATCCATTACAGAAAAAAAGTTTCCTTTTTTAAGTCCAGCTCAGGATTCTCCCCTTCTTAGGGAAACAGAGCTTACAAATTCCCATTATCCATCAGTCTCCCCCTGCCCTGCAGCTCTCCAAATGCTACCCAACTCCTCTCATCCAATCTTAGGGGTCAAGGTCAGCCCTATTCGACCCTGGGGAAGAAATACCAAAGATGAAAGGCTCCCAGGTTTGTCAGAAGAGGTGGCATGAAACAACCAAGGAGACGATTAATACTCCCACTGAAGAAGTGTTTATGGAGCAGATTCAACCATTATTAGAGATTCCACACGACAGATGGCACTGGAGAAAATCAAGCGTCATGCGTTATGCCACTCACAGAAATACTTGTTAAATAGGATACAGAATAGTCGCTAATGAAGATAACATGTAAGAGTATTATTCTGCTCTAAGGCTTGATTTGATTCTGAGGGAGCATTTCCATCTATCCCAGACTGCTATTTCTTTTTACAGAATTTCTTTGATGCCTTTTTCTTTTAACACATTTTGTTCTGTTACCTTGATGATATGGCAGTGAACAGTGGAACGAGATGTCTCCTAGGTTTCTTAGCAAATTTCATTCTCTTAAAAAAACAACCGAGGTTGGAAAGTCAGTTTTCTTTGTCTTCCTCACTGCGCCACTCCAATTAGAGCCACCCTCTGTTGATGAGTTCTTGCTTGTCTCATCTTGTTAGATGTTGCAGTCTTTATGCTAAACATTTTTATATGCAGGTTTTTGATGTCTCTTTAATTTAAATACCTATTGTCTTCCTACAAATTTAATAACCTATTATTTAGTCATGTTCATGCTTGTTTTATTCAAACATTTGAATCTTGGTTTACAGAATCTCAGGTAGCACATAAAGATAGACTGAAGTAAAAGCAAATACTCAAGTTGTTTGTTTCTTTTTTTTTTTAAATTGAAACAATAAATAAGAAATTAGCCTATATGAAAGTAAAAAAGAATGTCAAAAGTTCCACTCCCCATCCACATAGGCCACTGGGCTAATCTCATAAACATGTATCAATTACTGTATTTAATAAAATATATATGCACAGGGCTTTACCTTCTGGTTATGGGTCTCCAGCTTCAATTAATAGATAATCCTTCTAAGTCTAAAATGATTGAAAAATGGCTACAACCCAGTGAAAGCCCAATTTTAGAAACAATATTCAAAACATTTCAATGGAAAGAAAAAAAAAATACTTGCATCACAAAGTAATTGTGGCCCTGGTTATTCAGGAAATCTCTTGAGAGATGCAGGTTGTAATTCCTAAAACTGAAATAGGAGCAGAAGTCAGGACCCCCCACTCCAAAAGCACATGGCCATCATTAAATACCTACATCTCAACTAGATGGGATCCCTCAGAGAGGAGGCATGTTCTGAGACTGATGAGTGAACATCAAGGTCATCTACATTTCCAGACCCCACCTAGGTTTGGGACTTCAGTGATAATCGGAAGATACAGCAGGGAGTAACTCCAGATGCCTGTGCTACAGTGAAACAGTAAAGCATCTGTGCAATGAGAACAATAACAAACTCGAGTTTTCCTTTGATATAAAATAAAATTCTTCTGATTTACATGGTTGCATGTGAGCCAGTCTCCTTTTGGACCCAGGCAAATTAATGCAGTCTTCAAGTCCTTTTTCTGAAACAGTAATACTTTTGTCTATCTTGTAACCCTGTCTTCCTTCACCTGGGAGCTGGGTTTTTTTACAGACACTTCAATTTTATAAACACAGAAGTATTTCTTCCTTGCTCGTCTTTATTCACTGTACTCCTGTAAACTCTTTAATATTCCAACAATAAAGAATATTTCTTTTTCAGTCTTTCTCTGAGCAGCATTTGCAACTATTGATTACATACATCCAAAAAGATCATTGATTGGCATCTCCCTGTAGTGCATAGATGTCCAAGTCAATTAAGTGGCATCACACTATCTTGAAATTGATAAGATCTTGAAATTTTTCTAAATGGGATAGCAAGATTTTTATTGTTAAGCTTCTTCCACTGCTCTTTGTGTCTTCATTGAGCTAAATATTAGAATAAATAAAAGTATTTTATGTTCTCATTGTTTTTTTATTCTCATAAAACAGTCTGTTTTTCAAGGATAGGAAATGCACATTTCTGTGAGGTATTAGAGCCAGCCAGCCAAGCTCCTAGGGTGCAAAATATTAGGGCATTCACAACGTTTTGTAAAATATGGCATACATTTCTGTTTCTCATAAATAGACTTTAATTCAGCTCACTCTCTACCAATGGACAGTAGGTGTCTCGGCTTTCAGGAAAAAAAAAACAAGAAAAATGCAATCTGGATAGATTTTAAATGTAACTTATTTTAGTTCCATTGGAAGCAGTCTGGAAGGAAGGAAGCTGAACAGCATTCAAGAAGACAGTCTACTTTTAGAAAATTTTGCTGAATACAGAAAACAAGGAAGCCCTTGCTGGAAGCAGACAGAAAACAGAACTATTCCCCTGCAGCAGACCTTCCTACAGAGATAAGTATGCATCTGACAGGTTTTGACAAACTGTTGAGAACCCTGTTGCCATCTAGGAAAGGTCATCTCCTATAAGCATGATCGCCATTGCTTTCAGCTTTCTGCTGCATGCTAGTACTGTTGTTATGGATCATAGTCCAAACCTTCATCGGGTGCCCCAAGCCTAACTCTCGTATCGCTAGCATA
The DNA here is from genome assembly GCA_013400055.1 of Nycticryphes semicollaris. Taxonomy (NCBI): domain Eukaryota; kingdom Metazoa; phylum Chordata; class Aves; order Charadriiformes; family Rostratulidae; genus Nycticryphes; species Nycticryphes semicollaris. The sequence goes on from VXBJ01001263.1 coordinate 806,120, forward strand.
TTTCATTCTTCACCCTGGAAATGGGTGAATCAAAAACACATATAGTTGCTTATAAAATTGTAATAACTACATTTTCTTTCATTAATGACACCTCAGCCTCCTGTCAGTGATTCATCAACCACCTCTGACTATTCTTGGTTTAGTCCTACTATTATTTTTTTTCCAGTCTTGTCCCTTGTTTTTTTCTCTTCTACTGTGAGAAGGATTTTCTGCCCTAGAGGGTAAATTCCACTTAATAAACACAGAGTTCACTGCTGCTTAGGTCACGTGCAGTTGAGAACAGATGGAGCATGTTGTGCCCTGGCTTTTCACCAAGACAAATTTAGGTCCTGCATCTGCCATCTCCTCCTCATCTCTGGTAACATCTGCTTCAACCCTCCTTTCTGGCTTCTCCATCACAATGACTGATTCTTCTTTCCTGTTCCTAAAATGACAGAAAAATGGGGACTGCCATGGAAAAGTATAAAGACGTTATGCCAGCTTTATGCCAAGAGCTAAATTCCCCAGTCAGCAGTTTTGCTTGCTACAGAGTCACTTTATGCTGCTCAAACAACATAAAGGGGTCACAAAAACATCAGAAACTCAGTCCTTCCATGGCTACGTGACAGTAGGAATTTAGAAGCCTGCAATAAATTTACTGTAAAGCAGATACTTCATGACATCAAATAAACTTCTGCACGTACAAAAGTATTAAGAAACACAAACTTCAGCTTAGCTCTCCCAGTCCACATTCCCTCTCAAGACAACAGAAAGCAACAAGTTCCTCTAGGAAATGGTTCAGAGTCAGGTTTTAGTTTAAGCTACCCTGATGGCTTTTAATTTTAGCTACCATCTTCTAATTCAAGGAGTAAGAAAATCCAGGGAGAGCAGTCTTCTCAAAGTTAGCTGCTGAGAATAACCTCTTCCACTTCCAACTCTAAGCCAAAGCATGATGTAAGCCATGTTCCAAAATATCTTTGGAAACTCTGTCTTTAATTTATATGTTACCTAATACCATTTTACACCATCATATGAATGTTATTAAAAGATGCAATACCTCTTGGATTTTTCTCCATCTTCTGATATTCTACTATTGTCTAGCATCTTAAACCCAAGATGTTTTTAACATCATTTTGCCAGTAATTGTTGAACATAAAACGTACTATATTCATATGCAAATCTATGCAAATACAAGTTTATGGATTATGCAGTGTGTATGCTGTGATGGGCTGATTACAGGTGCAATGGTATACAACAAATATATATGCAACATATAAGGGACAACAAAAAAAGTTTCTATAAATACATCAACAAAAAGAGAGTGACTGAGAATGACCCTCCCTTACTGGATGCGGGGGGAAACCTCGNGCTCTCCCAGTCCACATTCCCTCTCAAGACAACAGAAAGCAACAAGTTCCTCTAGGAAATGGTTCAGAGTCAGGTTTTAGTTTAAGCTACCCTGATGGCTTTTAATTTTAGCTACCATCTTCTAATTCAAGGAGTAAGAAAATCCAGGGAGAGCAGTCTTCTCAAAGTTAGCTGCTGAGAATAACCTCTTCCACTTCCAACTCTAAGCCAAAGCATGATGTAAGCCATGTTCCAAAATATCTTTGGAAACTCTGTCTTTAATTTATATGTTACCTAATACCATTTTACACCATCATATGAATGTTATTAAAAGATGCAATACCTCTTGGATTTTTCTCCATCTTCTGATATTCTACTATTGTCTAGCATCTTAAACCCAAGATGTTTTTAACATCATTTTGCCAGTAATTGTTGAACATAAAACGTACTATATTCATATGCAAATCTATGCAAATACAAGTTTATGGATTATGCAGTGTGTATGCTGTGATGGGCTGATTACAGGTGCAATGGTATTGATTTTAATACTTATTGGAATCCATTATGTCTTGCAAGTTCAAGAAATTCAGTTTTTTCTTTGTGTTTCAACTTTCTCTTCTGTAAAATGGCAGAAATAATTGCAATCATACCATTTTCCACTTTCCTTACACAGGAGAGAAAACCCTCGACAATTACTATGTGATATTATTAAATTGATATTAGTATTACTGAATGAAAGCAGTACTAAAAAGATCATTTACATTTTTAGAGATTAATAGGATTTCTTGATGCATATCAGTTTTCTGACATCATGGTCTAATTACTAAACTTCACTTTATTAATGAACAGCACAGAAATGTTCAAAAAGAAATACTTTTATTTAACTTTGAATCCTAAGTCACTGAAGAGTAGAAGAGATAAACAGTTAGGAAACGTTGTGTGGGGCCTGGTATAGCTTTTAAAAATTATATTCTTATTATATACTGGAACTTTATTAAGCTATTTTGTACTTACAGAAATCTGTTGGTTTTTTTTACTGAGAACATAAAGCTCCTCTTTTTTTAAGGAGGAAAAAAAAAAACCAACATGGAAAAAAGCTTAGTCTAAAAGCAATAATGTGTCTAGTGTACTTAGTTGAGTGGCACAGTTGTCTAACCTGTGTTTCCAGTTGCGTAGGTATGGTGTGGTGCCCTTACAGTAATCATAGCCTCACGGGAAGGACACATGATGGTAGACTGATCCTCCAGGAAAACTTGAGAAGACTGAAGCACTCCTGGCTGCCAAGACTGTGTTCGGAGACACTTTCCACCTCTATGGGAGATCCATCCAGCTGACTGTCCAGCAGACAGGTAAGGGAATTTTCTGCTGGGACACAGCAGCTGGATGCTAAAATTTGTAAGTCAGTCTACTATTTCCAAGGCAACAAGCTATCTCTGGCAAACTACTCTTTCCTGCAAACAGAAAATTATTTAAGTAACAAGTCTCAGTCCCCTTTCCCAGATTTCCCTCCTTAACAAACGTATAACACTGCGAGACTCAGGTGAATCAAATCAGTACAATTACAGTGTGTAATAGTAATAACCATTATCCAAAATTAAAAGGGTAAGATTCAGAGTACTCTTTTTACCATCAGAACAAGCAATCCCATAGCTTTTCATGATGTCCCTAGCCTGGGGGTATGCCTGCAGGTCAATAATGTCACTGAGCTCTTGAGGAAAAAAAAAAAACCAAACCACAAAACACCAACGAACAACTATATTAAACTACAAACATCATTAAAACCATGGGCAATGGAGAGGAAAAAAAACCAAAGAATGATAAACAACAGTCATATTCCTGCTGAAATTCACCATCGCTGCTGAAGGACTATGCAAATACCACATCCAAGTTGGAATCCAAGACACAAACTCCAGAGGTCTCATGCTTTTTTCCAAACATGCTTAAAAACCATTCTACAGCAGCTTATCTCTTGTCCACATAGAAATACTAATGTCTCATGTCTAACAGAAAATTATTTAAATATGAAAGATTTCTTTGAATGTCTCTAAGCAATCTTAGTAATTGCTTCAAACCACATTCCCTGCTTGGGAAATATAGCACACACCTCCCCACCCACCCCATGGCAGCTTACAAGTTTTGATTTAAAGCAATTAAAAATAAGTGGCATCTTTGTCTTACTCATCGCCATTTTGCTCAGAAAAAAAGTTATACATATATATAATGTCAAAAAGTGCCATAACTGTAATATTACAATGAGAATCCCATCTTCAGAAAATCAGCATAAATCCAATATGCTGAAAATCAGCTCTTAAGAATTTTCTTTGCTACTCATTAATCCCTTGCAAACAGTCTTTCAATTGTACAGGTTCAGCCTGAGACAATGGTGTAGGTCTGTGTGTCATAAAAAGCAATTTAACATATATTTTTAAAAAAGAGAAGTATGAGAATCATCTCTTCTTTGAGGGAGAGAGGGTGCCTGCACCTTACAACAATTATTATTAGTAAGACTTCCTTATTGCTTGCTTTTGCAAATCCTACAGGGCTACATACATTTTTACCAACATTTTATTACATCTGCTACTTTACCCTAGCCTCACATCCTTTTCAATTTAAGCATGTTACGAGCAGTCAAAGAAGAGGTATAATTTGTTCTTAACAGTCCACCATGTCTGCAGCTTATTCTCAGTTTCTACATATATACATATGGATCGCTTAATTTTACAGCATCTCCTTTGCCTTTTTGTAATTAGGCTGCCTGCTTAATACTTCCTGAAACTCTCTGTATTCCATCTGTCTTTGGAAATATCTCTTATTTTGGGCCTTCTGGAGTTCTCTGTGATTTTACCCAATTTTAAGTACAGACATCCCTTTAGTTAGTTCTGAAATACCCTAGAGTAAAATTCATCAGATCCTGTTTAGCTGAAAACATTAATTGATGTAAGAGTTCTTTGACCTGTTCTTTATTCTGTTCCTGTCCCCTGTTGTTTTTTAATAGCTGTATTAAAAGTAATTAACCTTTTACAGGAAAACTGAAACAGAACAGGCAGTTAATATTCTGTATCTTCTGCTATTTGCTCACTTTTCTCATTAAGTCATTTTGCTCTAGTTAAACACACTGTATTTTAAAACCTGCTTTATATTAAACGGCCGTAGATTTTCATATAAACAAATTTTTTATTCTATAATGCAATGTAATCTTTTTCTAAATGTTCAGGATCAAAGATAACCACTTCAAAATAAATGGCAGCAGCATTCAGTAGAACATGGAAACCTTTGACACCATTAAACTGTACAACAGCAAATATAGCCAGTAAGTGAAAATCTATCAACCCTATGAGTTTTTCCACACTACAGTTCTGTTCGAAAAAGACTGAAATGTATCATCACGTTAAATCTTTATATATCTTCAGCATATCTCAATTAACATCACTAAATTATGATTATGAATGAGTTAAGTAGATAATTCTTAACTAAAAATCATTTATTCCAAATAAAACACTACCAGGTTTTTCTGTGCTGAATAAAATTTCAGACAAAAACTAGACTTTTTTTTTTTTTTGGCCACTGAATTACCTATAAAACAATGCAGCAATACTTTTATAGTGCCTTTTGTGTGAAATCTAATTTTGTTGTTGACTAAGCAGGAATACATCACAATGGCTACTTTTCCATTTCTTAAAATAGTGTCAACTGCTAAAAACTTTTGTTGGATACCAGCTATTGCCTCCTGATAATCATCAAGCATCTCTTTTATAGTGCCTAAGACAGATCCATAACATCACCATCATTACTCTCAGAAGCAGTTCTGGCTCTCTAAAAGTGTATTTATAGAGAGAGTACTGAAATCTCAGACAGTCCTAGGACTCTTTTTCAAGTGATACCACCTCCATTCACAGTTCCTCATTGACAAATCAATGTGTGCTTTTTACCACGTATGACTGCAGTAGGTATCTGAATTTATATACTTAAATTTACTTCCCTTAGTGCTGTTTAATTTGTATTTATGACCATGTTCTCCGGTATTAGGACCCTAGACGTACCTCTTGAATAGCAGAGGGAAGAGTATTTGGTTACTAGTATCAGATAAGAAAAATGTATAATCATAAAAAGCTAATCTTCACCACAAAACGAACGCTTAATTTTGATGGGGAAAAACATAGAATATGGATCTACTGATTTCCAGATTCAAAAGTACTTCATCAGGTGCTTTGCCTATTGAAGGCTCAATGAGAATGTGTCAAAAGATATCACAGGACATCATATGTTGTCTGAAAGAATGATTTATCATCTTTCCTCTGGGGCTTAAAGCTCTGTGTTTCAGTTCTGGTTAACAATCCAGCTGTAAAGTAAAATATATTTAGTGATTTTAAAGCACCATTAGGACAACCTTTCTAACTTGTCTTTTTAAAATTAATGTAAGGGGTAGTATGTAAGGGGTAGTAGAAAGATTTCCTATATGACCAGAAAGAGGTAGAAAACAGTCACAGTGAGAGGTTACTTCACATTCAGCATCCTTATCTCCCTAGTACACAATCTTACCACAGACATTATTAGCGTTTGTACTCTATATTGGTCCTAATCTACAGTTTGGAACACATCAGTGCCATGGAAAGAAGTAATGTAACAACTTCCTAGATTACACAGTGCAGCGATTAGCCCTAAAGCAGATCAGGAACATCAATGGTTTGAAGTCGAGAATAAATAAAACTTGGTATTAGTAACAAATCAATTGTGTTTTAAGCTGCTGATGCCAGTGATAAAAATGTGATAAAACTGAGGACTTCAAGGGCTTGTTGTTTGGGGTTTTTTGTTATGGCTAAACTAGAGATCTAAGCTTAGACCATAACTCAATTAGGCTGAGAGATATATATGAACAAGAAAATAAAAAGAAGGAATTTAATCTTATGAAGTGTGATCCTGATTCTGCTTCAGTGACAACCCAATGCGTCATTCTGCAAGTATGAGATCAACAGCAGGAGGCTATTCTGCTTTGCTAGTTTAATTTAATGGAAGTTTTGCAGTTTAAACCCAAGTTTTTTCAGAAGAGAAGAGCGGCCAGGATCTGACCTCAGCAAAGATGATTCTGTACCTTGGTGGTCTTCAAAGCCTGACAGGAGATTTTTCTTTGTTTTCTAACTATAACAAAACCTGTAAATATATGGAATGTGGAGGTTTTTGGTTGGTTTTTTTCCCCTTTTTCCCAAGTAATACTAAACCACTCATTCATTATTGAATGATCAAGCAACTAAAAATCAATATAGATGTAACCAATGGAAACAATTAAATGCTTCCTTTAACACAGTATATCGACATTAACATTTTGCCTCCCAGATTTGCTCTGCATTACAGAAAAGCTCCTAAACAAATATGCTTAGGATATAAGTACTCAACTTTTTGCATAGTTAAGACAAAGTAGTAAAATCTCATTTACACTTGAACTTCTATATATTTTCCAATAGTTTCAATTGGTTGCTGGTAGCAGTGTGTTAATGGAGAGGCATGTTATAAATGAGTTACATGGAGTAAAAATTATTATTTTAATGTTGAATATGATTTTTCTCATTTGAATGATCATTGGATTCAAGGTGACTCAATCATGTGCTGAATCCAGGGTAGTTCAGGAGTGAAATTTAATCACAGAAAGCATCTCCTGAGAAACTAAACATAATCTTATTGTGGTAATATGGAAGCAGTCACTTACAGAAACATCTCTCTTTTAAGTCTTAACTCCCCTCAGAGTTTTCCTTTTTTTGCCCTTGCTGACCAGAAAATCACAGCGGTATCTGTATGTGGCTGTAGTTACTTACATACACATTTACCCCATTTCTCTCTTAAGTCTTCCCATTAACTGATTAACTCTAGGAAGAAAATTGTCAAAGGCTTCCCTGGAGATTACATGCCCAAGATCCACGGATTTCTAGAAGTATCTTTTTTATTCTCCCACAGCAACTGGCTAATGGCTAATATCTGCACATTTGGAAAGCTTTGCCTATCACCACCATCAGTTTTGCTAAACCTCTGTGCTTTCAAGTCCTAGTAATCATATGTTGCCCCATAAAATCTTTACATTTTTTTTTTTTAGTAGAAAGATAAATAATATAACTCTGTGTGTGTGCAGTTTGCTTTGAGAATTTGGTAAACATTAAAATGACTAATTCTCTCTTTCCCACTTCCAATTCCCAAATAAAAGATGTTTTCCAATTAATGTTTTTAGATACACATGCCTTTTTGTCTACTTTTTTATTACATAACCTTCTAAATCAATCCAAGTAGATGCCCAAGATAATAGTTAAGAAGCCTCCTGGTAAAAATCACTGTAAAAGAAAAAAAAATTCTAACAACAGCAAGCGTACTATGGTGTCATATTTCCTAAATAAGAAATAAGGCTAATTAAAATTCTAACCCATTTCAAAGCAAGAAAAGCACTTTGTTATGATTCAGTTTTCCTAATCTCTGTGCAAACAATTATAAAATGCAAATATTTGTCCATTTATGCATAAAGCAATCAACATTTTTTTTTATTTTCAAAGTAAATACGTCTGGAAGCCAGTTTTAGCAATAGTCCCTGGACTCTGCGAGAGAGCCACTATCTGACCAGACCAGCAGACAAAATGCCAGGACCATCAGAGATTAGATGTTCACTTGCTGCCAAATTAAAAACAGTTTCCACAATATTCTTATTCCACAAATACTGGTCAATCAGAGATTAGATGTTCACTTGCTGCCAAATTAAAAACAGTTTCCACAATATTCTTATTCCACAAATACTGGTCAGAGTTGGAAGCCTTTCACCACACAATTTTATTATTTTTTCTAATTTATTTATGCCTAGGTTACAGCTCATGCCCTATATATATAAAAAAGGGGTACCTTCTAGCAAACTACACATTGTATTGTTTAATGTCACTAAGACTTTGTAGATACTGGGGAGCAATATTCCAAAACAGGTGATCTGACCTTTAGAGTCTTTCTGGGGATTCTATTCATATTTGTCTCAGACAGAAATTGTATTTTGTTATGGATTTTATTTGAAAATGGAAGGTTAGGCAAATACAAACAGCCAGAGCAACAATCGCCTGCTCACGTACAGATAAAAGTACTGAATATTCCAGAGATACTTAATATTTCCACTGATGTTAACTTGTAGCTGTCTAGTATCTGTTTAAGTTTCCATTCTACAAAATGTGATTGTTCCTACTTTGTAGCTATATTTTTCTAACAGGGAAAAAATTTTCCCTTTTTTGGAAAAAAATCCAAACAAAACAAAAAACCAGGCCAAAGTGGCACTAAAATCTAAATAAAACATAGTGCAGATTGTCTCATCCTAATGCTGCATATTATTTGCAATGGTTTTAATCACAGGGACAGCAGAAGGTCACTTCTCTAAAAAAAAAAAAAAAAAAAAAAAAAAAAAAACCCAAACACAAAAAAAAA
>VXBJ01001263.1:814892-905421 GCA_013400055.1 Nycticryphes semicollaris
AAAAAAAAAAAAAAGAAACCCAAAACCCAACAAAAGCACACAATAAAAATAAACTGAGCTACATTTAGGTCCTTCCACAGTGCCAAAGTAGTGTCTTATCAAAACATATGCAAGATGGGACATACACAGTTTTCAGAACCTTGGGGTTTACATTAACTGTGAACATGCAAATTGGCAGGACCTGCTCTGGATGACATAATAAAAGCTGTTCCTTTCTCACTTTGCTAGTAGTTTATGGTCAGACACGTATGAAACCAGCAGCTTATGTAGTGTCTAGCTGATTTTTTTTTTCCTTTTAAAGAAATCCTACTGTTCCTTTCTTTTTTCTATTTTACCTCAAATATTATTATATTGTAATGAATTTTAGCAATACATAACAGATTAGGAATTAAAAGCCCAGGTTTAAAAACAAAACAAACTACATAAACCTTAAAAGTGTTATTTTTTTGAAAAGCTTTTGAGGCTGGGTTACTACTGCCAGAAGAGTTGTCAGTATAGGATGGAGCAGGTGGGGGGTAGACAGCCCAGCTGCATGGAGAACAGTGAAGTGTACGGATCTGCTGCCCTTCAAGTATCTATCCCAGCTGTATGGCAAAATACTAACTTAGTGAATAAATGAAGCGGTGAAATTACGAGAACAGGGAGGAAGTCCCCTAAGGATGTTAATTTTTATGGAATCTAAAAGGCATTTCAGTTCGTACTTTACGTAGGAACATGTTTAATACAATACACGCTACAGCACTTACACCAGTGTAACTCCAAACTCACCCTCAGTAACAAAATGAGTCTAGCATGCATTTACATAGTGTAAACCTAGAGCTGAATCCGGCCTTGTAACTATAACAGTTTGTTTCTACTTTCTCCCTTTTCCCCTCTCCATCTCATTCCTTTAAGACAGCAACAACAACAAAAAGTGCATAATGCAGCCGTTACCTCTTCAGTATTGGCTTTGGGGATGTCAACCTGCAGTTATTACTGTACGAGTAACCACAGCTGAAAACTTTCTGAATGTCTTCTGTTTTGGTTCAGTGCAGTATAGAAATCAAAAAATGTTATGTACAGCTTGCATGCAGTTTACTCTCCAGTCTTATTCAAGCTGCATTTTTACAAGCTTAAACTCAAACAAGACATTCAGTGAATTTTAGACCCTTCAGGGCCCATCATTTGCATTAACAGGAACAAAATGTCTATATGGACCTGTGAACTGAAAACTGTTCCAGGCCTTATCTGTACCAATAACATACAGATAGCAGGAAGATTATCGTTATCCTACAATAAATACCATTGCAACAATCACAACACAGTTGGGGATGAACTATTTTCAAACTGGCAAGGCATCTGAATTCTGATAGGACTGCCTTGAGGAAGGAAATGTGAAACAGTAATTTCTCCCAAAAAAAAAAAAAACCTGGGATGTTTTCTTGTTTAGAGGTCTGCAGGGTATCTTTCAGAACAGAGGTTAAAAACCGATAGCTAGAGGAGCCTCCTTGATTAGAAAAGCCAGTGTTCTTCAGGGGTGAAAACTTAGCACTAAGTTTTAATGCCAGGTTTGTACAGCCTCTTCACCCTCTCACTGTGTTATTCTAAAGCAAGGCTGGGATGACAGTCGTTTGCTGTCTTCTCTGTTAACTGCAGTTTTGCTAAAGACTTTCTACATATGTTCTTTAGATGTCTCATTGACAATAATAATTCTCTCCTACAGCACATCATCTATGTGGAATCAGAGGTCACAATCGACCAGGATGGTTTTGCTTTCCACATTGTGAAATATATAGGAATTAAATGCCCTAAGAATATGCTGGACTACTCCACAACTTCTCTATTTTACTTTCAGAGCAACACCACTGCATTATGCACATGCAAATAAAGCTTAAGTGACAAATTTAAGCTCTTTACGTTAGGCTGATTCATTTTTACTAGAGTATTTGATTATTAAGCACCTTCCTTTTGCCAACATTCGTCTCTTTATTTAAATTTCTATGTTCTGCCTGATATAGCTGCATAACATACTTACAGTACATGAGAGATAGAAACCCCTACTGAAAAATGACCTTGCGTGATCAGAAATAAGGATTCATAATTATACCCATACTTTAAATAGCATTAACAAATTCAGCTACTGCTGGTTTTTTTCCCCTAAAAAAGCATAGTAACACTTTTGGATCAAATTTTCCTAAGGATTGCACATCACTGAAACGCTGAAATGAAATAGGCTGAAAAAAACATGGCATTTTCTGGTTCACCTGTTATGTATACCCAATTTTCTATCCAATGTATGTGAAGAATTAATACTCACTTGCACACAGAAATCATTTCAGTTCAAGTGATGGAAAAACTGGAGGAACAAGAGTGGCTCCTATTCAGAACCTACAGGGGAAAAAAGCTCACACAAGCCAAAACAAGAGAAAAGAATTAATTTGCTATCTACTCGGAATTCCAACCAGTTTATATTTTTGCCTCAGTTCTTCAGCAACAGGAAATAGTTTCTTTCTGATGATTTTTGCATTCCTGACTTCTTCCATCAGCAGGCAGCTGTATCTCTAGCTACAGCTCTCTTAATAGTTTTAGGCTTAATCAAGCTGTGTAGTCTGCCCAGTTGCTCTTACATTTATTCCTACCAAAAATGCAATGGAGTGTGTTCCAGTTCCTACCATCTCTTATCAGTTTTTCTTACCTTCCACTTTTCTACTTTGCATTATCTTAGTTATTTCTTCTTTTGTTGTATTACGCATTTCTCTATTGCAACCCTGAGTTGTCATGCTAAAAACTCAGCACTTCTAAGCACAAAAAGTTCAAATCCAACTTTCCAGGCAATTACCCTCTAGCTCTGTTTTCCTGAACTGTATTACAACGACTGTCAGCAATGGATTGGGCTGAATATAAATATAAAGTAGTATTTCTGCTTTCAGCTTTTTACACGTGACTTCCTGAAATGATCTGCAGACCAAAAGAATTAGTGGCAGAGAGCTGAAGACCTGGCAGGGAATTGTGATGGCTCAATTAGGACAGCAATCAATACTTCAGTGATGGTCAATAACTGAATAATTAATTTGAGTCAAATCAAAATCACACAATGTGCATGGTTTACTTAAGGTATGGGCTTTTTAGCAAAAGTTATGAATACAGCACCCAGGATTAGTGAAGGATCACTTTAAACAGCTTGCAAGCCTTTCAGTGGCACCTGCTATGTTACACACTGCAAAAACATCCAGTAAACTGCTAAAACAGCCAGATCAATACACGTAACATAGGTGTACATCTTGGTTGTCAGATGATTTAGCAAGTAGGTTGTACATTCATGTGCTGTACATTCATGCTGTACATTCATGCTGGTTTCGCTCTGAAATGTTTCAGAAATCTCACATGAAGAAAGATTAAGGTATCCTGCTAAACACTTCGTAGTAGACAAGAAAATCCAGAGCTAGCAACCAAACCTGTTTGGAAAGCAATAAAAGCCACAAAACAGGTGAAAGTTGAGAAAGGAAAAAACCAAAACAAAACCCACAGCAAAAAAACCCAGGCAACCAACTATACTGCATTTTAAAAATTACAAATAGCCTGAATTGCCAAATGTTTAAGCTGTACCAAAAGCTTAAATCAGCTTAGACTAATGGAAGCTGTAAAGTGCCTTAGCTTTGAATTGAACATGGAAGCTGGGCAGGCTTATGAGTAGAGCCAAAATAGTCCAACACGGGCAGGATCAGTCCTACACTGCTTGTACCTAAACTGGAGAATCAAAGAACCTATTATTTACAAATAGGAATCCACCCTAGGAACGTTAATTCTTGCTTTATAAAAAGTAATCAGAAAATGGTAGGTCCCAGTAAAGTACCTGAGCTCAGACTGCTTCAAATATTTCTAATTATTTAATTTCAATCCTTAATTTTTAAATAGTACTCTAACATTTACCTACAGAAACATCAGCTCTCCTACTTAGCTATGGTTTCATTATCCAGAAAAGATCTTTGTTACATAAGAGTAAAGGTGGGAGTAAGTAAAAGCACACAACCAATATCACAGGATAGATAATTAAAGACTAGCAAGATTTTTTTTTCTCATAAATTGTCACTATATATGTGGTATTCCTCATGTGTTGCAAAACACACAGCTGCTAATGAGTTTTACAGGATAAGGAAGAATTGGAGGAGGCTGGCAAAAACACATCATACTGTCTGTAAAGGTAAATGTCCCTGGCTGGAGCCCTCTAAACCATTAAGCTTAACATAAATCTCAACAGGAAAAAAAAGATCAACATTGTCAAATTGGAATTGCCTGCCTTGCTCTGCAACTGGCAGAATTGCCAGAGAGAGAAACAGAACCAGATCAGGGAGAGAGAGAAAAATAATTCATGGTAATTCACCTTCCCCACTGCTTCATTTCTTAAATTGGCTTTTCACAAAAAATATCCTTCACAAACGCTTCCAGGAGAAATCTCACTACAAGCATAAGGACAAAGCAGATCCAGGAGAGAGTGCAAAGGGTTCTTGCACAGCCCTCTACCTTTTATTTGTCTTTTCTTTTTTGTCAGAAAAAATTATTCCATTTTTTTACCCTTTTGTCATTTCCTTGGCAGCTTACATCAGCTCACATTAGTTTCACAGCTTTATCTTCTCTTTGCATTACCTTTTGGGCATTGCCATCAGTTTTGCACAGCACTATACATTTGCTAATAGAGAAATCCAGAAAGAATAATCCAAATAAACATCCAAAAGTTCCAACGTCCAAATATCCTGGGAACTGTGGTCTAGAAACAGAGTTGGAGGTCCCTCCAAAAGATCCTGTAAAGGAAGCTCATGAAGCAGCTTGTGTCTTCACAAGTGCAAAAGGAGTTAAGGGGAAAAAATAGGCAAATTGTTATTTCCCCAAACACCTCAAATACATCATACAAGCACTGGGACATATCGCTGTGATTTCATTCTCAAAGTTTTTTCATCTGATTTTAAACAGCACACCTTTTATGAAACCCCACATTGGGAAAAGTGCTCCGAAGAAATTTAGAAGCTTAAATAAATTTAATTCAATTCAGCTGAATTAATCCTTCTAAAAGCACAGAAAATGACTGAAAAAAAAACCCCGAGAGATACAACTGTTGAACCTTACAGGAACTACTGGGTGTGCAGCGAAGGTGGCAGTGATCTGGAACTAGGCACTGGACCATTCTGTCAACCCACTGGCTTGGACTGTATGTAGTGTCGTTCTAAAAGAAACACGTATTAATATTACAGGCAGCCAGCAATCTGGCTGTTTCATTGCTCAAACAGAGCTCAGAAGGGTGCATCTGTTGAACAAGTTCCAGTAGAAGGTGAGGGAGTTTTTACACACTGAATTTATCTACTGGGACAGTGTAGGTAGAATTTGACTTTCATACTTGAAGGGGACACAGGCTGACACAGCAAAAATCTATTTTTACAGACTTCAGTTAGCACTGAGCAAGTTGTATGTGGAGGGAAATGGGGCAAGGCTCCATGCTTTCCTGCCCTTTCTGCCTCCCATCCCGCAAAGAGGAGTCTGAGACCTTTTTCTATTTTGTTCCTTTGCACAGGGAAAAAATAAAACTCTAAAGAGAAGCTGAAAACACACTGCTGCTCCCCCTGAACCCTGGTTCTCCCATCCCAGCTGTAAATAAAGTAGGCTCATGATCATCCAGCTAAATATCCCAGCCTCAAAGTTTTCCCTTCAATACAAGGATGATTTAAGTAGTGAAGGTCGTTTTAAGCAAATGCTAATACTGAGGCTTACAAAAGAAGGAAAATTATGTAACAGCAGACAGTGCCACAGCTGCCTGAACGTCAGTGGGTACTACAGGTTATATCTGAGATGGCTTTACCCAGGTTTCACAGCCATGCTCCCCCTTAGGCTTAGGTTTTTACAGGCAACTGAACCAATACAGGCTGTTTTCCATTGCCCCTTCATTTGATTCAATTAGTTTTCACCCTCTGCAACACTTCATGAAGGAAAAAAAAAAAGAATTCTGTCTGGAGAACACAGGCCTTATTTAACAACCTGATGTCTCAGAAATGTGGGAGGCTGAAAAGACAAACAGACCCAGACTAGACAGAAACATTACCATCCTAAACTTACCTTTCCCTGCTTTGGTGTAAGTACCATAGCCTCTATTATGTATTTAAAATCTTTTCATACACTTTTTTGAAATTATGATCCACACAGGCAAAAAAAAAAAAAATCAAGCAGAAACCCAATTTTAGACAAGGAGCACCCCATGAAAATTAAAAATGAAGGTATGACATAAAAACCTTATCTTGAATTTTTGATGCTTAACTTTAGAGCCTCATGATTTCTTGACAGAATACAGTAACATCCTTGGCATTAGTACTACCAGAAAGACTACTATACCAGCCCATATAGAGTCTTCAGCATCTTTGTTCTGGCAGCAGACATCTCCAATTGTTGCTGCACTCTGCATCTCCATAATTTGTGAAGAACAATCAAGGATTATATTTACCTCAACATTTTCTTCCTCCAGTTCCACACACAGACACACCCCTGCCTTACATCCTCCTGTGGCTTCTGCTGCTATGCTTTATTCATGGCTAATAGGGAAAGCAAAACATTTTCTTCACAGTATACATAAATGTAAACAAATACAGCGGTTGAAAGTACAGTTGAGTTTCTGTTTTGCACTGACTCATGCAACTATAGCACACACAGAGTCGATCACCATGGCAATGAGGTGCCAGAAAACATTTCCAAACTTTTGTGAATATTTAAGCATAGACTGAAAAGTTCAAAACAAAATACTTCTGTAACAACGTTTTGTTGCTTTTTTAACTCTTGAACTGTTACCATCAGTAAACACCATCACAATTTCCTTAGTAACTCCTTAGTCACAATAATTTTCAGATTAACTTCAATAGATAGCTGATACTATTATTGATGTTTGTTAATTACAGCCACAATGTGGAATTCAGAACTGTGGGACAAGGTCACATTGCACTAGATAGTGAACAAATACAGATCAGAAATACGGTTGCGGCCTCAGTAAATTAGCAAGTATCAAAAATTATTCATCAAAAGTGTTATGGGAGGACATATAACACATTCAAAGGTGATTGAGCATAATTGGAACTAGAAGTCAAAATTCAGTTCCCACTCAGAAGAAATGGGAGCATATTTTCTGCATGAACCTGGTGTAGCTCTTTGGCAATTTTAGTCAAGAACTTCCACTCAGCAAAAGGGAATATAATTTCCCAGAATTACTAACAAAAGCCAATACAATAGGTACATAAGCATAATTAAAAAAAAAAAAATTCTTTAACAGGCTCATAACTAGATTACACAATAGCAAATGAATTATGATACCATGCTAACTCAGCAAAACCACATCTTTGTAAAGAAGAAAACATTTTGATTATGAGTCTATTAATTTCTCCTTTAAAAGGTGTTAGAATTTTCTTAATTTGTAGGTACCACAAGTATCAACAGATACAAACTTACTAATAAAAGTTTTCCCTTCTGTTACTAAACAACAGGATCCTGCCTCCCTCCCACCCCAAATTTAAGGCAAATAACATCACCATACTTTCAATATTTGCTGTTACAGTAAATGTAAAAAACCCAAAGTGTATGAACTTGCTTCAAATGATGATATTGTAACATTTACAAAAGAACCACAAAAGTAAAGAAAGAAAATTGTTTCAGCCATCATATGCTTCTGCATTATTAAATGCATAATCAGTTTCCAAGTCTTCCTGAAAGAAAAATCCAAGCAGTAAATTCAATCTCATTATGCCTTTTAGCCTGAACCCTTACATTTACTGCATCCAAGTACAGAAGACCTCTTCAAGCCAAAATTCTAGCCCAAACAAGCCAGCACACTGCCTGAGAGCTGACGTACATCTTTTTATAAATCTTTAAAGCTTGCCATGAGCTGCCATCAAAAGTTATTCTGCAGCTCTAAAGCCAACAGACCATATTTTCCACCCCACCAGAGAATGCCCATCCTTCCTCACTCCTAGTTTGATGATGCTGTAACATTTCAACCCACATCTATAACAAGAAGATCGCTTTTCTCCCCTAAGCTTATCCTATAGGTAGAAGATGTGCCAAGTCAGATATGTCATTGCATCAAGAAATCCATTGTCTAAATGGATGTTGACCCAGATGTACACTTATAGCCCCTATACATAACGTGACTTTAAACAAATACCCAGTTTTGCACTGGGCAGAGTTTGAAAATAGCCACATACACACCAAAAGTACCTGCAGTGTTTCACCCAAGATGATTTAAGGATATAAATAGGTCAAGGATTGGAGGGAGAGGTAATATTTTTCAACTGTTATTTTTTTGAAATAACCAGATCATCTTTCGGACACTAGAGCTTGCTTAGAAACAGAAATGTTTAAAACTAAACAAACAAACAAAAAGACCCCAAAAAACAAGCAACCAAAAAAAACCCAAAAAGGAGAACAATTGCTCGGAGTTCAAATTTAATTATACTAATCAATGAAAGTCTAAAAAGAGATTGTTCCTTCCGACAGATATTGCCACATTGGCATGGAAGACAGCAGCTTGTAATGTCCCACATTGCTCCCACCTACCAAGTCCCAGTGTCTCAGGTCTCATGAGGACAATTTGAGGGCAAGATCATTGCAGCTACATCCTTTTCAATGAACAGCAAAAGAAAACAGCCTAGACTCAGCTCTAAACTATGTTTGTCTAATTAATCTTAATTTCAGACTTAAATCTCTTTTGTAACATAATCTGCATTAATGTGCAAGGCTTCAGGTCCAGAAAATGTCAACTGCAAAGGCAGTATTTTTCTTACGGGAAAACAAGCAGATAAAGTCTTTAAATAATAGCATTTGATTGGTTTTAGATCAAGTTTTATTGCAGTAAAAAAAGTTTACCTTTACCAGAAGTTTTCTAACTGCTCCTCTGTTGCCTACATTATTTTTTTGACAAGATAATTGTTGGCAAGACACAAGGCAAGCAGAAAACAAGGCATCAGACAGACAACATATTCCTTACCAAATTAAATCTGTGTCTCTTTTCAGCTTGGTTTGTCTAGAAGAAAACAACAGGAAATTAAGGAGGATCCAGCTCATTTAGGCCAGAATGTTTGGATATATTCATAATTATTTTTGGAAGGGGGTGTATGCACACACTCCATCCCCTCCCTAGTATCAACTGTCCAGGAGCATTTTTATACTTCTGTTTTGATTATTATAGTCCAGATATTAGTAATAATAATAATAAATGTTGATACAGCTCAGATCCATCCTGAGCTGACTACAAAATTACTTGAACAAATGCATAGTCATTAGGAAACACAATCTGTTTCTTTCCCCAGGAAGTGAAAATTTATTTTCCTATTTCTTAGTTAGTATAATCTATTCTTGTGCTTTTCTGAAAATTGAAATTTCAGCTCTGGGTTATTTATTAACAGCAGAAATAAATTTTTAAAGGGTAATTTTCCCTACAGAAATTCGCACTTTGGACAATCTGAAGCACCTACTACTATAAAACTTTTCGCTTTCTGGAAAAAAAATAAATCTCTTCTCAAAACTCAGGGATTTTTGCATATTTTGTATACCAAAATTACATTATTTCCAATTTAATCTCTTAATGTTTTGAAATGTGAAGGCTGATCTTCATTAATTCCAAATTCTTCATTTGGATGCTTAAATTAATATATACAAGAATTTTTCTGGAAACATATCACTAAGCTGTGTATGAAGCTCAGCTATAGCAGCCTAATGCTCTCAAATGTTTGATAGAGGTGCATAAAGGACCTCAATCCATCTAAAGAAAACAGCCAGTTCCCATAGACTATAATCAATATTTGGATGTTCTCACAACTTATATATTTACCAAATTAAATATGTAGTTAGAGATGGATGACAGTGTAGCTATTCTTACTTGCCTGCCAACTGCTTCAGCTACTCTTGAGTTAAGAGCATTCATTGTTCAAGCCAGACTTTGGATCCAAGATAAGGTATTCCAATTCCAGAAAGTGACAGAGAGTTGGTCAGGTGTTTTGGTTTGAGATTTTTCCTCATCTTTTTTTCTCCACCTTCCTCCACAACTTTCTACAAACCTCACTATAGAGACTGCTAGTAGCTTGAGGGGGTTTTATGACATTTAGAGGAAACAGGTCTCTTTCTGGCCAATAAATAAAATGTGCAACTCAACCCCCATTGTTTGACAAGTAAAGCTAAGCAAATAATTCAAAATTGCTGTCTACATACATTCAACTAATGTATGTGGAAGTGCTCTAAAATTTAATGTGAATATCTAACCTGAACATCCAGTTAGTTACTGGAATTGCTGAGTACTTAAGTCGCAGTTGGAGTATATGACTAATCATGAGAGTAACATGGAATTCTTTTGGCAGTTGACTTGTCCTGTATAGGACTAGTGATTTTAGGAGCAAGAAATATGGACAACTGCAAGAAGAGTGAAGCCAACAAGATTAATCTCTTTTACAAAATATATTCCAACATTCTATTTTCCACAGCTTTTTTCACTTCCCAGAATAAAACTGAATTGAAGTTTCCAGGAAAAACTGTATAAGAAAAAACAGGGATACTTTTTGATCCTTTCATTTGTTATAGATTTTCTACTTCTGTCAGTCTCTGTTCTGTTCCTTCTACATGCAGAATATGTGAAGGTGAATTTTTAAGAAGACATACTAAAAAAAAACCAACCCCAAACAAACAAGCAAAAAAAAAAGTAGTCAAGAGCCATTCCCCTGAGCATAATTTAGAGAAAGCATTTCTTGCAAAAGACTACAGCTATGAAATCTTACAGCAGGTCTTACAAATTCAGCTTGTTTATAGAGGATTTCAAAGTCATACTCTGAAGACCAAGCAATTAAAATAGGTCAGCATCACTGTAGAATTATACAACAAGCGGTGTCCAGCCTGCAGTGGTTCATCATCCCAACTCCTGTATCACACTCAGAGACACAGACATGGAATTAAGACAGTAGTTCCCAGCAGATACAGACCAGGGTGTTCTGAGTGCTATTCTGTACCTGCAGCTGGCTACTGCTCATGGTAGTCCTGAATGGCTAATACTCCTAAATCTGAGCCTTAACCAATTAGAAAGTTGAGAAAGCCTGCTGAGAATATTTTGAGATTAAGACTTCTGGCAATTATATGGTTTCATAAAGTGAAAAGGTAGACCAAACACATCAACACATTGCTTACTATTTGAGCATCATATAATGGCTGCCAGGAATGAAGGTTTCCAGCACATACAAATCTCATTTTTCCATGAGAAAATAAAGCTTTCTTGATGTGATATTTTATCCAGCAATCCAATAGCTAAACCCTCTTCTACTGCCCAGCAGAAGCCCAGCACATCATTTACCTTCTTCCTGGATCAATCACTGGGGACAAAAAAAAACAAACAAACAAAAAAAAAACCACACATGCTGAATAGAAACCATTTGGATCTATGGCTTTGTTAGACTTTCAATTAATTTGTACATCTGAATGTATTTGTACATTTGTTAAGGCAGGAACAAACACCCCCTTTTTTCTCTAGATCTTCCAAAGCTGTTCTTCTAAATTTCTCAAGGACCTAAAAATAAACAGGTTAAATCACCATATGATCATTTTGCTTATGTTTCATCCTTTGCACATCTTAGGCTTTTTACATTTTCATCTTTTGACTTTAGATTGGCTATTGTTTCTTTATACATCCATTACAAGCTCCCAATTACAGATCAAAAGAAAAAAATCACCAACAAGCTTGTTCTAACCTCTCTTCAGTATAAGTTTATTCAAAATACTTCCAATACACAGTGGACTTCATTCAGTCTTACAAAACAAGGAGAGAACACTTAAAAAGAATAAAACATAAAACCTGTCGCAGAATACCACACTGCATTCTGAGATAAGCTCATTTTCAGCAGAAACTCTGTACCTGAGGAAGAATCTGCCCTACATATTTATCACATTCCGTGATTCATAGATTTTTCTATGAAAATTCGTAGATTTTATGAAGGATCCTTAATGACATCTTTTCTCGGAGTCCAAATTGTTTGTGAATTTTGTTCTGCTACTAAGTATTTTTTACACATAAAATATGTGCCTGACACATCACTGTGGATTCACAGATATGCACTCATAGTTTTCATCGTAGTTTGTGCTATGTTTAGGCATCAGAGCTCAGGATAAGACACACTGGGCACTGTACGAGCACAGAATAGATCAGTTTATACTAGAGGTTTTTATAGTTAAAGTAAGAGAACATGAAAACATTTGTGACTTAACTAGTCATTACCTGTACTCTTTTTGTAAATAGCTCACTTTTTCCTGCTAAATATTTACCTACCTTTTTTTTTTCTTCACAATTTGTTACTACATTCTTACTTTTTTTTCCACTCTGCATTTCTGAGAATACATTGAATTCCAGTATGCTGAGAGTACTTCTATTTCACTTGAACCTCTGAGAAAACACATACGAAAAACTGTATCCTACTGGAAACATTAGCACCTTTTTTGGTGGAAGACAGTGGTGTAGACACATTGAAATAATTGTTTTATGCAGGATGAGCACAGAAAATTTTGGAGGAACATATGGAAGAGGACTTGGATCAGAGACCTGTCATAAAAGATGCAACCATAATTTTGATCTCATTTGTAATTTTCATCTGATTAGAAAAGTTAGATCCATTTCCCCGACTCCTAACAGGATGAAGGAAAGCATACAAACTCCTTAAATTAAGGTCATCTATTTAAGTATGACAGTTTGAAAGGCCTTTTGGAGATCTCATTTTTTGGTATAACCAAGTCTGTTTTCCCTGTAAATTGGAATATTACATTTAGGTAAAAATGGTACTGTCAAAGCTATAATTGCCTACCTTTGCTGTTTAATGTCTAATGTACCTAGGACGTGGAAACCGAAAGCACTTCCAAGGTACTAGACACTGCTTTAGGTTCAAACAGAACGAGCTGCACATTTTTTTCCTCCTGCTTCCTTTTCTTTTCCCCAGGTCCCTGATTTCTACATAAAGGACCCCAGCACCCAGGCACATGATAGCTGAGGACAAGGGCTCGGGGACACCCCTAGGGAGTGGGGCGTTTCTTTCAGAAGTCTGCACTGGTTTATCTGCTGGCTTCAATATCCCAACACTATCACACTATTGCACAATATTCTATTTTAAGAAAGCTTTAAAGTTCACTTTTGTAGTCCTTAAAATTTAGCTGAACATACCAATTTGAAATTTTAGCTGAGTTCTTTTGCAAAATAGTAGACCCCTTTGTTGAACCTGTACAAGGACTATTACTTTCAATGTTTATATTTGTCATTAAAAGACTAATTCCTTCAAAGCTGCTCACTAAGCATAAATTTTCTAGAAATTCTGATTCCCACAGTATTACAACTACTTTTACTCACTAAAATCTACTTGTCATATATAGAGATAAAATCTTTTGAACTACTAAAAATTTATATTATAACTGCATTTACACGATAGCAGAATTCTCACCATTTATTTTTCCGAAAGTTTATAGGACAGAAGGTAGTACCTATAGATTATGCGTATCACTTACAAACAAACACTGGAGAAGAAATAAAGTAGAGAACCCACTAGAACAATGAATCAGAGTATACAGAAGAGAGAATGAGTAGAAATACATGCAGCAAGAAAAAGAAGTTCTGGAGAAAGTGACAAGGACCCTTGAGGACTTTCTGAGAGAGAAAGGGAGCTAGAGCGTGAGTGTGTGCACTAATCCAACCTGTCCCAGCAGAAGGTTACCAAAGTTTGGTAAACAACGGCCCATGTGAGATGCAGCTTTCACATGAGAGATGCTTTCAGGGATTTGTGCATGCTAAGTCAGGCAACTTCAGCACCACTTTGGCAGATACGTCTGTAGGAAAAACTTATCCTTCCTTCTTTGATTTTTGGATCAAATTGTTTAAGAGGAAAGTCATAAGAGGGAACAACTGCAGATCACTGGCAACACTTCACATACTGAGATGTGATTTCAATTTATCTATACAATGACTTAGCCTCTGAGATGTTGTCAGACCATGCATGAATAAAGGTTCTTATTTTACAGCAGCAGCATTTGTCAAAATCAAAAACTTTATTAAGCCTGCAAGAGTCATCAAGGACATGGTATAAAAGAGGCAGAATGAGGAGGAGACACAGAAGGATTCTAGTGTTTGGCTAACTTAATTTGGTTTTCATTTGCATTAGAATAGAATTCAGCCTGTTGGCAGAATAGATCAGATACTTAACAAGTAATATGTCAGATGCAAAATTAATTTGGCAGTTTTACAACAGAGCTTAAAGTGCCCCAAACAGTTCCCTTATTTCTCTCTGCTTTAAAACAGAAGTATGGATTGCATTTAGACAACTCCTACACCACACTGAAATCTAATATCTGGCTCCACATCGCCTGGGACATGGTGCTCATATTTTGCTGCAGGCAGAGTACTTGTTCAGCAGGGCAGGCATATAGCAGTTAAGTAGCTGCACACTTTCAAGGACAATGCACATCTACTCCTCCTACGCCAGGAATCATGGTGCATCCATAAGGTGCATACAATGAAAGAGAGCTCTGAAAATGACCTTCCAGATAGATACACAATATTACTATTCTCAAGCAGAATTTTTTACATTTCTAGTTTGTCAGTAGAGATCTTAGCCCTTTTATATGTACACAGAACAGGAGCATTTACTCACTTTCCCCCGCCCCATACCACACAATGGGGTAACATAAGCACTTTTTCTTTCCAGCATGATATTTTCAGCTGAATCAGGTATGGTAGTAGCAGACCTGAGCGATGAGTTAAGTGCAAACATAGACTCATACAGAAGAACATATGGGTTAGAATATTGTTACCTAGCCTATTTACTGTTTATTGTGCCTTAAAAATGAACCAAACCCCTTCTTTTTGTACACAACAATCTGAAGAATAAAATTATTTAATAGCATTCTCTAGTAGGTAGCTTGAACACTTGGAGAAGCCTAGCTCATATGAGAGCACACTATCCAAAACAACATTTGAAGGAAATGAGAAGGAAACCTGGCAACCTGCTCTAATACCATGAATTAATATTGTTTGTCTAAAACCCCTGTCACTGCATCGAGCAGTGGTACCAACCTATCTTCGGGGAGAAAGGCAAACAGATTCTGTTAAAGGACTTGAATTATCTCCAGGGAACACAAATCTTAGTCTGACTTTTTTTTTTACCTGTATAAGAAATACTTTACCTTAAATAAAATAAAAATGAGATAATGTTTCCAAGATGCTAATTATTTTTATATCCCAGTAGGCTACCTAGTACCAGAGGGAAGGAGACATTAATTGCCTTCTAGAAGACAAATGGGAATAACATTTGCAGATACATTTTTTTCAGTAAATTGTTTACATTCTATAGAGTTTTTACCTTATTGGCTAGGTGACTTATAATACATTAGAAAAGGTCCATTCATAGAATAACAAAGTTTCATGTTTGATTGAAAATAAAATGTACACATTTTAAGGCAGGTCTCTTAAGAAAAATAAAATTCCATATCAGACATTATAGTGCTTGTCATCATGCTTACATTCAAAGAACAAAGTTTTGCTGGATGCAAATTTACATAGGGCATGCACCTGCAATACCTTAGTATCAAACCAAAGAGAGATTTGCCAAGCCATATGGTGACAACCATGAATTAAACCAATATTTCACTTTTTACACCTTTATTGTCAATGCAACTGGAACAATATTTACCGACCTACCAAGGCTGGGACAGCATTTAGAAATCTTAAAGTCTGAAGAAGAGCATCAGTGGAAGCACAAGCTGCTCTTGCAGTAGTGACACTCGGGTGAGCATTGTATTGATCCTTGCTCCCAAGACAGAACAGCCCAAGACAGTCTATATCTACCTGCACTTACAAATGGATACAAATTACTGTCTGGTGGTGAGTATGAATAAAATCACTTTTTTCATTTTGCCTTGGGAGACTCCAAGAGACATGTTATTTTCATATCTCTTATTGTTACTGAATATCCCTGAATTAGTTTTCTTTAAAGCTTATATTTGCTAATTAAGGACACAACACAGCACCAAGCTCTGCTGGCCATTTTGAAAGAGCTCAGTATTTCCTTCAATAGCAACTGATTTCCTTAATCCAGTTCCTTAACGTATATATTGCAGATGCTTCTGTTCAAAGTTTCACATAAAAAAACCAAAGGTACCTTTGGACTAAAATGCTTAGAGGTATAGTTAACACTGTGTAACCAAAAATCTGTGTGTACACCCCATAAACTTACAGTTAAATCTTTCATAGTCCATTGTAGTGCAGCAATCAACTGCAACAACAGCTCATTACAAGTCCTGAAAAGCAACTCCTGTGGTAAAACGTGATGGCAGGACAGGAAACAAAGTGCCAACTTGCATTACATTCCTCGGATGTTAACAAATGCCCACTATTATTAATAGACTAAATCTCTCAGTAAATTTTGAGCAAAGAAAAATATATATCACCAGCTTTGGTATTTTAATGGAAACAAATTGTTAAAGTATGTAAAAATAAATTGAGGCAGACCAAGTTCCGAACAACTTATTCCCTGTTTTCAGCTGATTTTATCAATATACACAATGGCTAAGGAAGGAATTTAAGGAACGTTCAACCTGTGTCTTTTTCCCATTATTTTTCCGTCCAGCTGTTTCATGAGAAGCAAAGCAAGTAACAGTGCAGAGAGTGTGCCTTCAGCACAAGAGAAAGGGGAGCAGCCTGACAGTAGCAAGATCTCTGGAATCTAACATACCTATTAATGCCTATTTATTCTACATACATCCAGTCCACCACATTATCGAGCATCAGTACTGGCAAAGAAAGTTTAGCATACAGTCCCTGAGAAGTTAAGAAACACAGACAAGAATGAGCAATATCAAAAAGGAAAATGAAGAGGAAATTGAACGTAGATCTGAAAAAAATCATTACGAGAATTATCTTTCTAACCTTGAGGTTGTGAAGAGAAGGAAAAAGGAGAACAAAACAGTGTCAGGAAAGAAAAGATTCTTCCTGGATGTGTCTTCAGAAGAAAATAAATTAAATTAAAATTAAAAACCTTTCCAATTTCAAAAATCCTAGTAAGTGCTTGGAACAGTATGCTCACCTTATCTAATATTGTGCCTCTTCAGAACAATGGGAGAAAGGAATAGAAATGCTGGATAGACTTAATTCATGAAATTTTCTTAACAAGCTATCTATGGAAACAAATAGGAAAAAGAGGAAAGGAAATTTAAGAGGAAACCTGAGCGTTTTATCAGAAAAAAAAACATGAGCTAAAATCCAGTGTGTAAAGCAGCTGACAAATAACACAAACACTGACTTTTGCATTACATCAATCATTACAGGAGAGTACCGCCATTAACATGTTTTGGTCACATCGACATCTTTGGGTAGGCTTGCCCTGCCTACTTTTAAATCTATTAAAAAAAACAAGGCGGTACATTCCAAGGCCAGTAGTGATTTAATAGTTTGTACAGGGTCGTATCAAAGTGCCTAGGATCATAGCAAAAAGAAACTATACTAATACTATGACTTTCGGTATCAACACAGAAGAGACCATAAGAAGTGGAACCTTTCACAGGCTGTTCTTTGCTTTCCCCATTAGGCACTGATGCAACGCTTCCAGCAGGGGAAGATTTACTTACACATATAATTAAATCTTAGCAGACTGACTTTGAAAACTTTAAATGCTCGGCATTTTCTGGTGGCAATCTGTATTGGCATCTGAAAGCCTATAATGAATACTAAACAACTAACAATCTGTAACAGAAGTTTGACACTCAAATATCTGACTAAATTTCTCTGTAAAGCCTCAATAACGACTGCGATAAAAGTTGTTTGTATTGCTAATGATTACTCTGTCAAGACAATTGAGCTCGTTTTTCTAAAGAAAGATACAACAGTGAAGACATGATGAGAAATGGTTGTCGATTTCTTGTGTAGGCATACTTGATGGAGAATTTCAGTAATATTATTTGCCCTTATTCCTTGTTTTTCATCAGAGGAGAATCAAGAAGTCTACAAACAAAATGTATTCTAAGTGTTCAGTAACCTCAGATAATGGAAATCTACTGCATTAATCAGGAAAGCACAACTACGATATGGACTTAAAAAAATAAAAATAAAAAATAAAAACAATAGTGATGTCACATAAAGAGGATTTGACTATCATTTCACATGTTTGCACACGTGGTAACTTAATAGCTCCTCTCACTTTATTCAAGCATAGAAGTTTAGGAATCTATCTATTAATGTACTTTAATTATTCTTATAACCTTTTCAAGAGCAGAACACAGAAATTAGTAACGTATTTAAATTATTCTACCTACTTACGCACAAGGTATCTGCATTAGGCAAGGAAAGTACACAGCAAAATGCAATACTGTGATTTAACAGGAGCTGGTTGAAAAACAAATTCAGTTTTCGGTTCACTAAATTTTCATAAAACCAGAGTTGCACAGAGTCAAAGTATAAAGCATTATTATTTTTCACATAAATTCAAAGTTTTTTCTTTTCTTCAAAGATTAAAAAAAAACCTTTGATTTTGAAAAATGTCTTTTAAATAAGATCTTTTTTTTTTCTGAATGAAAAAACTATGTATTTTCCATCATATTTTTATGTATCTCCACACATCCAAAAATAATGCCTAGATAAGTCATTTTTAAAAAAGGAAATAAAAAAAAAAAACACATTTACATTGAAAACTGGCAGAAAGCCATTGCTCAACATTTCCTGTCAACCAGCTTTAGAGGTTTTAGGGGCCTAGGAAAGATGACAAGTCAGGCAGTTTTTTCCCCTCTAACATAAGGCTTTTGCAAGCAGCTTTCATTTTCAGAACTGTTGTAACACATCACAGCTATTTGGGAATCCAATCTGTTTAACAAAAGCAAAAGCTATGATTTATATATACATACATACACACACACATAAATACATGCACACACTCACCCTGACTTGTGTGTTCAGCATATTTTTTAAAAAGAAATATTCTTATTGTCTTATTGACAGCAACCACAAAGTTGAAGTCACGAGAGACTGTATGGATTCATACAGTCTTCAGTATACTTTTACAAGCCTTGTGTCTTCTGGGACCCTGGGTTGAAGCAAGCTATAAACTTATATCCGGTTTTATTTCTGATAAGAAACATAGCAATTTTTTTTTCCCCCATCATGGTGCTGGATGTAACAAGATGGGCCACGCAGCCTGAACCACAAGGCGCATCTTACTGAAGAGCAGCCACTTTCTTCTCCAAGCTTTTCTCCTCCTTAGATTTTACATTTCCTATTTCTCTTTTCAGTAACTAAATGAACTCTTAATATCTGGCCCTGCCTTGCTAAGTGTTGCAACATCTTTAAGGGATCTACATATAGCAAGCTAACTCCTTATTTCAGGATTAGTCCATACAGGTATTTCAAAAATAAACCAAATCATCTTGGACCCTTTGACAGTAGTTAACAGACTACACAGTATCTTGATTTTGTTTTAGAAAACCAGTAAATGATGGAGATCTGTGATATGAACTCACTATAAGTGGTTGCGATTTGGCCAAAGATAAAGGAAAACCAACAGAAAATACCTGGCAAATATAGACAAAACCTTTCATGTGAGTGTTCCACAGCAGAGCAGCGAGATGAATGCACCTATGTCAACATTAAAGGTACAATAACTTGGAAAAGGGGTGGGGGGTGTAAATATATATTAAATATAATGTATACATTTTTATATAGTGTATATATAAACTATNCCCGAGCACACAAAAATTGAAGCCACTGGAGTGACTATTAACTTACATCGCCAATGACATTCTTGGAGACAGCAGTGCCTACCTTTATCTCCTCCTCATTGTAATACACCTAGCTGTGATACAAAGCATACCTCATCCCTTGAAACAGCTTATTTTTGTGGAATTGATCATTAGCTAGGCTAAATCAGCACATGGCTCTAAAGTTTTTCCATAGCCCACTAATAAATTAAAAGAATTAATTAAATTATAAGAAAAATTACATCGAAAAATACTCTTTCTGAAGTCACAATTTGCAAAGCATTCTGCATGACTGATGTTAATAGAGCTCACCCTTCATTGTTCCAATAATTCAAACTCTTGGCATCAGTAATCAAAATTTTGAGCTTTATATGATTATTAGAGACAGTGAATTCAGAAGTGAATGCAATGCTACTGTATTCCAGAAAAGCCATCAGAACACAATTCCTTGCTTGTTAAAACATCTTTACTAACAAGTTGCCTGTTTCAGCAAGATGGAAAAAAACATATTTTCATTTGCGTTTCATTAAATTATTCCGCAACCCATATGCAGTGTCTTGATGCAGTTTGAAAGGTGAACAGATGGGATTTTATTTTTAGCCCACATTAACACAGCCCATCAAACACTCATTTGCCTGATATACTATTATAATATAGCTTACTACTCAGCTTTTAAAGTATATCTTTGCCTGCCTTGTAACATCCAAATGACAAAAGATAACTGTGTGATAAATATTTAATTACAATCACGATGATCGCTTTGTCACTGAAAACTAGCAATTGTAAATGAATGGAAGAACATGGGTTTTAAAGAGGAACATTTAGCAACTGCATGCTGTTGAAACCAAAGCAGGATTTTTTTAATTACGACATTTCCAATACAGGCGTTTTCAAGACTGGAAGTGCTTGCAGTGACCAAATATATGCTTTGATATTGATATAATAAGACATTTTCAATACCCATTTGATGTAGGCTGAAACTTTATTTCAATTGTTAACTAGGTATGCCTTCAATTGCACTTTGGATAAAAGATAATAGTGCATATAGTAAAATATCATCTGCAAAAGCATAGAAAGATAAAGTAGATGCAAGTGCTAAAGCTGACTTTTGCTTCCTCACTCAAAGAATTCATGAAATAACTTTTGTTTTTTACTGGGTATGTACACAACTGTGCAGAAGAAAGACTGAGTTTTCCAGGTTTGCATGGCACAACTTTTAATTTTGCATGTTCTCAGTACACACCATTCTACAGAAACTACTCGAACCTCCAATAGGATCTGTTGCAAAGAGTATAATAGAATTAAACCCCAGCTAATCACTACAGATGGCATTTCTTTCATGAAAATACCTCACCAAGCAAGAAATGCCCTTGTGAGAGTTATAAAGAAACAGAGCGAGAACACTCTAGGATATTTTTTCGGTATCTGAAGGAAAAGGTGCAAATAGTTCACCAGAGCATCACTTGTCCTAATGATCATCTCACAAGTCTTAGGGAAAACTCAGCAAATACAGGGGAAGAAAAAATAATAATTGCAACTCTTCACCAGAGCTGCCGCAAGGTATTCTATGTCCTGGAGAAACCACCAACAGCTTTATAGTTACATATCTCTGACAGCACTAAAGTACACAGTGAAAGCATGCTCATGCTGCAAGTTTCATCGGAAACACAAAAGAATGCAATAGACTAAAACCATGAAACCCAGAACAGAAAAAAAATAATCAAATTTCAATTTGAATCTGGGCCAGCTTTCCTGGCCCCGCTACATCAGGTCTACATCCTTCAGTATCTATTTCATGAGTACGACCCTTCTGCACCAGCACCTTCAAGGGCAACACAGCCTATTAGTATGTGTTAGGTGTTGTTAGAATCAACATAGCAGCTTCTCTCCAAATAAGAGTTAGGTTTCTGCAGAGAAATGACTAATAATTTTCACATGACAGAGAAGGTGAAAAGTTTTCACAAAACCCAAACACAGCCTTTCATTTTCAGACAGGATTTCTGCTGTGAGGAGCAAAATACCTTAGAGAAAAATTATCACAAGCAGCAAGAGAAAGGATTTATATAAAAATAGAGCTATACCTTTAACGATCAACAATTCTGCTAATTAGGAAATGTTGGGAAAACATGGGAAAATAGCAGGCTGAAATGTGAAAGGAAAAAGTAAGGTCCCAGTCTCCGATAGAGCTTGATTTTCATATTTGATGGGAAAGGCTAAATGTGCTTACATACCACTTACTGCTAAATCAATTGATGGTAAGCAGATGCTACCCTCTCTCTCAAATCTTAGCTTGTGCTCTCTGCTTCTATCCGTATAAAGAATGTGAGAGACAATAGTGATAATAAAGTACCCAGAAATAGTACAAAATCCCATGTGAAGAAGATAAATCAAATGAGACAAGTCAGCTATATATAAAGGCCCTAAATTATTCAAGCTGCCTAAACACCCAGAAGTGCACTCACAGCTTTATACTAATGATTGCAAATTCCAAACAGCATCGCTTTTTTTTTTTTTTTTTCTATTTTCCCTTTTTTCCCCAAACAGTTAGGCACACAGGAATTAAGTCTTTAAATCCTTATTTTGTCAGCAGACACTCTGTACTAATTAATATGGAAAACAATGACCATAGGAAAGGAGCAGATGGTTTGAAGACAGAGAATGAAGATAACGCTGAGAGAGATTTGTGTGAAGATACCCATTTCATACTCCAGCATTTCTTAAACACTGATAACCTACAATATAGCTCTTTAATAGATAGATTTGATTTGAAATAACATTTTAAGCAGAAAGGTCAGAGGATTCCCCACATTTAGTCAGCAATAAACCTTTTTTCCAAGCTCTTTTTTTAATCAAATCACATGACAGAGAGATAAGATTATTTCCCACAGGATGCTGATCATTGTGATGTTTGAAATACTCTCATCATACACTAATAGCTAGGAATATTTCTTCATCTTTTGTTGGTAACTTTTCTAGTGCAAGAATTAAATCTGAAGCAGGGAGAGGAAAAAGAAACAAGACTAGCATTTTTGCAGCATTAAAATTAACAATTTTTCTTCCTGGATCAAAACATGCCACATGGGATCAGAAGACAAAAAACAAGGAAGAAAACATTTCAATAATTTTAGATATGAAATTACTATTATTTTCCCATGTGAAAAGTGACTCCTCAGTAGGAGAACAGGTATGGGATCCTTAGAAGATCTTGATAGATTCTTGGTAGGATCACTACAGGCTGTACCCCTAGAATACTGTAAAGCATTTATATTTCTATTGATTTATAAATTCAAAAAACAATAGCTGCAGTCACCTATTGTTCATAACTATTAATCAGGGAACAGACTAGGGAAGCATCAGATTTTAGCTGTGCTGAGTTTCTCTGCCTTGGGCTCATTAGCCAAGAGAAGAAAGGGAGGGACAGTTGTCTGAAATGCCCATCAGGTGCTGCTGGCGTAGTAGTAACATTATGTTAAGGACATTAACTAACAGAGAGCTGCAAGGGTATAGAAGCATTTCAGAAGACAGCTTGGCTGAAGGGATTCTTTCAGGGCAGGAACATCAGGGAGGACAGACCCTGCTTTTTATGTAGCAGTGGTGAGCTCCTGAAGAGTTATATACGTGTTTTAGGGGGATAATACATAAGGATATAAAGGAAGTAAATCATATCCCAAGATCAGAATACCTGCATGGCATTCAACCTCTTATTATTTCACTGATTCACTCCCTTCTCAAGATGCCACACCTTGACACCAATGAAATCACCAAAATCATGCAGGTTAAAAATCCTCCACCTCCCAGAACTACAGGGTTTCTATCCTAAACCTCATTTATGTTACTAGTACTAAAAAGAGAATGCCGGTCTAACAAAGTTTTACATCTGTGAAAGTATCAAAGCAGTATGTTTTAAACATCCCAAATAAAACAATTCATAACAATTAAACAGGGAAAAACTTGATGAGTAAAAAAACCCACACAACATTACTAAGAGAAACATAATATTTTGCAATCTCATGTCCTGGTTTTGTAGATATTGATAAAATGCGCAATATACTTTCAGCTACATTTCTTGGCACAATTTTCAAAATACAGGACAAAAAACAGTAGCAGACACCTATTTCAGGTGTTGTACATTTTGCACTGAGGTTTACACCTCTGGCTAAATTTTCATGCTTCGTATATTTATGGAAGCAGCTGTCTCATCTAGGTACTGACAGTAACTTTCATTGGTTTTCATTTCAGGTGCAGTAGCACAAATTTTAATCAACCTTTCTTCCTGTGCAGGTTCTGTAAATGCTGTCATACTCAATCAGTAATCGTGTTATTTCTGCATTGTTAATTCTTTTTATTCATTTGTCATTCCTGCACTTCAGTATTCATAACATCTAGTAAGGGGCCTGGCAGTGTAAATTGCTCCACAGGATTCTGTTTAGGGCAAAGTACTTTAAAAATTCTTCAAATCTTTGCTATTTCACATTTTTATGCTGTGATAATCCATTGATCTTTGCCTCATTTTTAGTATCAAAAAGCAACAGAAATTCTGATGAAAATTAGAAGCTTCTGCAAGAAGGAAAATAGAATTTTTACAGCTGCATTTCCAAAATGACAATACAAATTGTCACTTAACCACTTTTAACTAAGGTGTTTGCCTACTTCACCTTGAAGAAATATTCACATTCAGCATCCGTGCAACTTTTGTATGAAGTCTTAATCCATGGGTAAGGTGCAATGACACAGGTGAGGGTAAGGTCATGCCATACCAGAAGAAAGGAAGGAGGAAGACAGAGAGATGGGAAGAACTTCTATTCTTAACCAAGAAAGAAAAGTTTCCTTTGCCCTAGCAGTGTGTGTTACTGCATGTGACTGACACACAAACACAGTCAATTCGACTCATCAATACCATTCCCCCAAAATATCTTTCTTCCTTTAGACTACTTTTCTAGTAGGTATTATAAAACTATGATTTTTCTCAGTGCTTACCTGCTACCACACCATAAAGAGTTTTATATCCCAGAGTAATTTTCAACTGAGTTTGCTTCTTATTCATGATTTTTCCTGTCAGCTTTAAATATAACTTTAAAATGTTATTTCAATTGATAGCCAGTTTTTGTGGGATTAGACATATTTCCTTATTAAAATAAAAAAACCCAGGAAATTATATAACAGGAAGGTTTTGCGAGCATTAATGCTGCATTGCAATAAAGAACATACACATAGCCTTCACAGAAAAAGTAGTTTTAAAAGTACTTTACTTTTAAAAGTAGTTTTCAAAGTCTTATCAAACTGTAATTTATTTCTATTATATTTTTCGTCTCAAAATACAACTCTTTAACCTTTCACCTTTCCAAGATGTAAAATTAACAATACTGACATTTACAGGATATTGGTTTAAAAATGTCAGGAGGGGAAAATGAAAAACTAGAAACAGAACAATATTTATCAGTTGCAAAGACTTGGCCATGATAAATGCTAACATTACCATTGACAAAATTATACACCTGGAAGTATTTTTCTCTTCAAAGTAGAAGTTTCTCTATTTCTGGCAGGTGACATTTATATAAAGTGTAAAACAAGAATTACTATGGTAACAAAAATATATAAAAAGAAATTATTGTCTTTTCTATTTCTCTTCCATTTTTCTTTCAGAATATATTACCTCAGAGCACTAAGAAATCTTTATATCCATTTTCCTTGACTCTGCTATCAAGCACTCTTAATTATTGTCCTTTGGCCAGAGATGCTGGGCTGTCCATGAGTATCTGTACTAAGAGTCACACTGCCTTGCATTTCAGATGCTAAGGCATGTTGCAAATCACAATTGTAATACTAAATGGATTCCACCAAAGAGAGACACATTTTAAAATTGCATAGGAAAACTAATAGGTACATTACAAGACCCATCTCTTGGGATATTTAAATGAGATTGAGAAAAAAATCCTGGTAGTAAATATACCATCCAGTAGAGAACAATCTCAAAGGAGATGGAAAGTACCTATTAGTTTTACTTCTATTCCTCTATAACTTACAGGATTCTGTGCTAACAGACATACAGCTCCATTCCACTGAAATAAGAATATTTTATTGATTTCAAACTCTCTCATAAACTTGAAATATTTTAATTACCAAATAATCCATTTTGCATTTCACAAACAGCAGTTTGCTGAGCAACATAAACCTAACAAACAATGTCTGATTGAAAAAGTGAAATATATTCCTGTAAACCAAACGCACCTGGTGCGTCCTTGAAGTCTATTGTTTTGGGAAGGTGCCAGGGAGAAATATTAAGAGCCATAATGCACAAGAGCGTTGTTTGCTTTTAATAAGACAGTTTTTGAAATTCCCATAGATTAACATGAGCCAGAAACCCACCAACATCTGCACTTCAAAAGTGCTCAGGAAATGGGGTAGAGAGATAAAAGACAAGTATCTGCTATAGAGTCCACTCTGAAGACAGATGAGAGAAAGTTGATAAGGGTCTCCAATCTTTGATGTCGAAAAAACAATAAAATTAGGATTGTTCTCAGTCTGATATTAAGTAATTCCTAGCAAGTTAATAAGAGCCAAAAACTTCCTTCAGTGTCCAGTACTCCTTCTCATACCAGTACAGTAGCTTCAAAGCAGCATTTGGCAGCATTTAGCTTACATAGAAAAGCAAATGAAAAATCCCCACTCTCCTCATATAAGGCTTGCTGACTGCCATGCTACAGCTCAGGCTGTCACAATAACTGCTCCAAGCTTTCACACAGCAAGTCCAAAGGTCCAAAGGCAGTTTAATTATAAGAAAGTATTGCTATCACTACTTTACAGGTGAAGATACAGATAAACAAAGAGGTCATTACATACCTGCAGCAATGCCAACCGTTGCTCAATGTCAATACTTATACTATGGTAGGTATTGAAGATAGAAATTTGCTATAGCAATATAGTTTTTAAACCTAGAAGCAGCAAAGAAACATAAATTGATCTGTAAAGATAAAGCAAGCAAAAGATTTTATTTTTTTTTAACGTAAGATTTGGGACAAGTTATGGTCTTTTTTCAAGATAAAGTAATGCATCAACATTAAACTCAGTATAATCTCCTTTTTTTTGACTGTCTTTCATTTCCCAGTCCACATTTAATCTGAATGAATATATAAAATGTTTTGAAAAACATACTGTTAGCCCCTTAACAAAACTCAACCAGAAATTTCCTTTAATGCATTTCAACTTTTTGTTCTTTCATTCTGCTAACAGCAGGACAAGGGAATATAGGAAAGAAAAATGAACAGTTGGGTTTGCTGGAAGAAGTGGTTTTCTTGGTGCAAAGTTACCTGAGTCCACATAATCAACACCTATACACTGGGATGAGGAGTTAATTAGAAGCAGTCACAATCAGATTAGCCAGCATTTACAAAAGAATCATGTTGTATCTCTCATGGTTTTCTGCTGGCTGTTATCATTGTAGCATGTAGCCATCACACAGTAATTCTGAACACAGTCATTTTGAGTGAAATTTTTTGCATCAATACCAAGGCAAAGTCATTTGGATGAAAACTCTCTCCACTGCAAGCTTCTGGGTGCAGATATGCAAGAGGAGAATCCAGCTTTCTCCAAGTTTGAATACAATGTGACATTTTATTGCATTGTACCTGGAAATTAGCATTTAAATGTCCAAGCCTAGTTTACCCTTCTGTTTATTTCAGTTATTCCTCAAATGCGCTAACTCTCTTCTCTCCTCCTGACATTTCCTTCTTCCAGAGACAAAGCTAGAAATGCTAAATAGAGCACAAATACAGGTTGTGGGGCACCCATATTCTTCCTTTCTATGCCATGGATCTGTACTTGTTCTGTACATTTCAAAATTCTTCCAAGGTATGACATCCGGATCACAGTGCTTGGTGGGTGAAGCACCACAGCGGGAGAAGGTGACCCCATCCTTGGGGCATCAGAGCCCAGGAGAGATGTCTACTTTTTTCTCGCTCACTTGGACAAAAGAGCAGGCAAAACCTGCCTCAGAAGGGAAGCTGAAGGACAGCCAATATG
Source organism: Nycticryphes semicollaris (assembly GCA_013400055.1). Lineage (NCBI taxonomy): Eukaryota > Metazoa > Chordata > Aves > Charadriiformes > Rostratulidae > Nycticryphes > Nycticryphes semicollaris. Next base: position 842,664 of record VXBJ01001263.1, read on the forward strand.
TGAGGAAGGGCCAACTGAACAGCGTGGCACCTCTTGCCAGATGCAGCTCCAGTCAGAGGGCTGCACAGGGCTTTATTTAAAGCGTGAAAGACACGCTGCTGACTTTTCTTGACTCTTGCTTGGGAAACTGCCCACTAGTGTTTGAGCTGTACTGAAAAAAACCTCAGCAAACAGTAAAACCTAAGCCGCCATTTGCCACTCTTATTTCCAGTTTGGAGGACTATTTTTTTCTGATGGTTTTGAAGCTTTAAAGTTTTGGAATAAATCTGGCTTAACACCCACACTTAAAAATGCAAATAAGGTTTTCAACAAAGAGGCTCCTGAAGAGCCTTTTACCCTGCATTTATTGAAAATGTAAGACTCTTATGCACTAAGCCACGTTACCCAGAAGGGAGGAGACCTGTGGGAAGATAAAAAAGTGAGCAAGCCCTATGCAAAATGTATGAGTCCTGATAGTTTTCTCTAGTCCACCATATGCATATTTCATGAACTCATTACAGCAACTACTGCATCTATAAGTCAAATAAGCCCAATTGCTCAAATAAAGTGACCAGCTTGATACACAGAAAGAAGATGCTGTTGGAGGAATACTGACACTCTCCAAGCTAAGACTGCTACACGGCTGTGAGGCTACCGAGTGTCCTGTAGGCTTGGCCAGAAGGAGAATACAGTTATTTCCACAGCATCTCCATGAAGGAAAAGGACTAAAAGGTTGTTGTAACCCAAACACTGATCCACAAAAAACAATTGTAGTAGCTGAGCCACAAACTGTACTTTCAGTCATTGCTAACTCACATCTAACCCAAAAGTTCAGTGACAACAGTGGCATTCACCTTCACCATCTGCATGGGGACAATCACTAAGATGACAACAAGGATGGAAAGAAACAAGCACTACAAAAATACTCTGTGGTTTACCCTTGTCAGACTGTTATGTATTCTATATGTGAGAACTGCTTAAGAATAAAATGGAACAAGAAATTCAGGGTGTCACATACAAAAAGATGTAGCTGTTCAGTGCTTTTGGCAAAGGTGAATTCTAGTTTCAAACAGGGCCCTAATGCTGCTTTTATGGTTTCCATATGGGAAAACATTCCTGATCACCCACAAATCCACTCCAATGGGCACTATCTACAGATGGAACCCCTTCCCACACCCTGAAAGGATATCTGAAGGGGATGATAACACAGTAGAGAGCCACCCAGAATAGTAAAGGCTGTGAAAATGCATAGAAAAAAAGGCAGCTGATACTAATGAAAATTGTTTTTCATCTAAAAACACACCCCTAAAGAAAGGCCAAATTTTTTTACCAGCATTGATCCATAGAGATTCAAAAGTATTATTGATTTGGCTGATCAGAAGTCTGAACAATGAAGAACAGACACCTATTGTTTCTTCAGGTTCAGATAAAAATAGAATTTAGATTTAAATACCTTCGGATTTTCAATGGCAAAACACAATTCCAAGTTTTCAAAATTGAGACTCACAAGGAATGTCACAGGAGCATTTCAGTCAAGACCAGGAGGGTCTCACCTTCATTCACTTCCATCTTTCTACATGCCAGGTCCCACTCTGAGCACCCTCTAAATGCATGATCTGGGTTGCCTTCAGGTGAAATGAAGCAAAACGGCTATGCTCCAGAAGTGGTTTTAAAGCTTTTTCAGAGGTAGCAGGCATTTAGTTCATGGCACTGGACCGGACAGAGTTCAAAGTGGACAGCAGCATAATTCATCAGGTACTTGTACCATTTCACGTTCCAACACAGACACAACCTAACATCATCTTAGTTTTTCTTTAAAAAACAAAACACAAACCCAACCCACCACAGCTCAAATGAACCATTATGTTGTGGAGGCATGAAAATTTAATGTTTTCATTTCTCAACCAGTTTGATATTTATTCACAACCAAAGCGCGGTTTTCAAAAGCCACATAAACTTAGCAGGCTTTCAACTTGTCACTGTTCAACTACTGCCTTAAAAAAAACAAATTAAAAAGTTCAACTTTTCTTCTCTGTGTGGAAAAATAAATGAAAGTTTATCAACTTTATACAGTAACATTTGTGCTTTGAATGAGCTTCATGAGCCTCCAGCAAAGCTCTACGACATTTGCCACTTCACAATTTAAAAGTGTGTTCTAACAAAAGGTCAAGAAAAAAAGAAAAAAAAGGGAAGTCCTTTGAGGTTATAAATATATTAGACAGGAAAAACATTTCTGCTCTGCTAAATGCCTACTTAAATATAAATCTATTGGTCTGATGAGGTTAAGACCCTAGAATGTAAATTTATGTCTGATTTTGAAAGGACAGTGGTGGTGTTCCCTTATTTTCCATCTTCCTCTGTTTTTCCTTCTTCCTCTCTTCTTTCTAAAAACTTTAAAATTCCTGAGCTTTCTGACCTTAGGATTTAAAAATAAAACCACAAGAATGTCACCTGAAGCACTTTAGCACCTTCTGGGAGAAGAGGGAGTTAAATATTTTGAATGGACAATATATGGTTGGCCATAAAAAAAGAAATGAGGGAAAGAGGCATACCTGAATACACACTTTGCCCTAACATATATCTATTCCAGTTATTGAAGTTAGCAGAGTAACTAAAATTAAATAAAGATTTTTATTTTAGAATAACAGTATTCTGGAATTGATAATAGATGATGGTTGCTGCTTTATGGCCATTAAGTTTATTCTCCCTATTTTAATATGCTTATGCTTCTGTATAGACTGGAGAATGGTATGGTTTTAAGTTGTAAATGTGCTTCAATCTCCTTCTAAAGCTTTGGACTGAGAATTCATTTTGTGATTGGAGAAAAGTTACTTTATATAAACTAATTGTCTGTTGTACTAAAAGATGCAATGTACTCACCTCATGGGGCAAGACCTGCTTGGCAGTTACTATATGGGTTTAAAGCAGATGTGGGTGGACTGTTCCCCGTACTTTTGGCTTGTGAGTTAACCACACCACTTTGAAAAAGTGTCAAACTGGTGTAAATAGCTTGTGACTGAAGCCACAAAGTTCCAGGTTTCTGCCGCATCAGAGGCTAAATCTGTCCTGCAGCTGTATCATTTTTGCCCATCCCATCCCTCTGCTGACCCAAACATAATTAAATGTCTTTAAAGGAATTAGCCTGTGATAGAACTCTGAAAAATTATTAGCTTATTTAAAAAGAATGTATTCTATTTCTCTCTAGGTGAGAGCTATTACCTAGTATTAGATATGTATTCAGATATTTTAAGGTGTAGTTATACATTCCACTTCAGTAAGAAATACTTACCTTTCATATAAAATTTTATAATGCCTACGCTCCTGCTTTACACTTTTTAATTGATGATTTTTATCACTGAAAGGATAATTCTAGCATTTGTAATAGGAAATAATGATTTAAATTAAATCATATATTTTAAAAATGCCATGCACAGAGCTAGATTGAATAACAGAAAACTTATACTGCTCTATTAATTTTTTCCTCATTTTTTAACCATGTTGTATATTTCAATTTTTAATTTGTTTTGGTTGATAAACTTTAAGTTTTAAAGTTTGTGATTACTCCTGCATCTGTGATCATTTTGGCATTTAAGGCATTTTGTATTAACATACAAGCCTAAGCCTGTAAATTCTTGCAGTGTAACTTCTTGCATCTCCTTTTGAGATATCCACAGAAAAGCAAGGAATAACTACAAGAGCTGAAGTAAAATTTGGTATACAATTTCTAAAGGTTAAGAAAGCAAAAACAATAAAATCGTACTGATTTACAGGATATCCAGGATCTGATACTCAGTGTTCACCTGAATATTAGCCAATAATAAGAAAAACCTTGCTTCTAAGAGGTCAAAAATTCTGGCATTTCAAAATCCCAAAGATTACATTAACCAAGTTCTGAATGAAAATGAGGTTTACAAAAATGTAAGGTATGATGTTTGCTGATCTGAAAATTGTGACATTTGAATTTTTTTCCCCATTTATTTAGCTTTTTCAAGGAAAAAAAATCAAAAAAACCAAACACGAAATTTTGAAAACTTGAGCTGGAAAATTTAGACATTCATTTCTCCTGTTATATAATTCTTGCTACAATTGATGTATGTACATCCTTTGGTTGGAGCCATTTATCTTTGGTGCTCAACAGTTAAGGGCAACATTTTTTTTTATTACCAGAACCACAATGAAAGAGAAAAGAACAAAAGACAAACTGAAGGCAACCACTTTTAAGATTTTCTTTTAAAAAGTGTGAGATCACTGCATTATTTAAATTAGATATATTGGGAAGATTAATTTTTTTAAACACTCAATAGGAAAAACTTATGCAACTTTTCCATATCCTGTTTTCACTATGCCAATGTTTTAATCTGGTTTGCTTTTAAATCTTTGCAAGCATGTCCTGCGTGTTGCAAAAGTATAGGGAAATAGCTGTAACTTTCTCTGGACTAATATACAAGCTTTGATTAAAAAAAAATATTTCCAGGAATTGACAAACATAATATTTAACAGCACTAGTAAACTACAACAGAATAATAATTGTATCTCTAATGTTGTAAGATTCACAATTATAGTAGGAAATCCATTGGCTGAACAACCACAGAACTTGGAGTGTGAATTCCCAAGCTCAAGCAGCCTGATGCTTTGGAAAGTAAAGAGTCCATTTCATCGACCACAATATTTAGCAGAAATACCTCTATTCAGACGACATCTCAAATACTGATTCAAATCAATGCATATTTTAACAATACTTATTTGCACCCTGGAAACTCACACCTCAAGTGAAAGGGTGAAAATTTGCATTAGACTATTAAAATAGGCAAATTCTACACTACTCATGTGGCAGTCATTCATTCTGAAGGTATCCCTCACCTCACTGAAAAATTTGCTTATCCTTTCTGTGGGCTGTAGGTAACATGGTAAAAAGATTTTCAGATAGGTGACGTTAAAGAGTTGATAGCTACAATTGAATTTATCTGGGGATTTTGAGATAAAACTTTTCTTTTAACAGACAAAAACACTTTGTCAAAACCTACAAAATTATGTGAAATAGAATTTAATATGTTCCCTTGACACATTTTTGTGAAAATGTTTTCAAACATCCTACTGTCATAAAAGCAAATTGACGTTTCACTAAAAGTGCATGTTTAAAAAAGTAGCTAAGTAACTGACAACAGCAAACTTTCTTTTAATTTTTTTTTTTTTTTTGCTTGTAAAGTTTTACAAGATTTTGAGATATCCTCCTGATTCTGGATATGGTTTCTCAAATATAAAGTCAGGTAAAAATATCATCTCCTACTTAGTCCTGGTTCACACACAGTAACCATCTCTCAAAGCTAAATCTGAACATTATCATTTGGTTTTCCATTCAAGACATATCAACTATCTAAAAAGTCATTGCAAGTTTCAGAGGGAAAAAAGGATTTTCTGAGAACTCCACGGATTCATACAACAGTTATCTTCCTCACCACTAGGGTCAACTGCACACTCAGATAGAGTTAGTGATATCACATAAACATGAAGAATCCTTCTTTAGAAGGAGGTTTCACCTTCTACACCTTTTTAGGATGAAGTTCTGACACTTCTGTTTCTGAAAGTTGCAAGTCTACATCTTTCATAAAATTAATCTACTTTAAAACAAGACTCTGAATTGAAAGTCAATTTTGCCTGGCTTCCTTGAGGAAACAGTAAGAGTTCACGGCTGTAAAAAAAAAAAATTGTGACTATGTAGTCATACTAACAATGACAGCTCATCATAAGTTGTACTCGTCTTAATTGTTAAGCATCATCTGCTTATTTCACCCCTGGTGACTCCCTCTACACTCTTATTCAGCTTTTACCAGATGATCATTGTGCAGTAGTTTCCATACCAATCATTCACTGTTTTCTGCAAACTTAAGAACATTAGGTCATTAACCCTCTCAGAAGACTAGGATGTATGAAGAACATAGGGAATGTCTTTAGTGGGTGATTATAAGGAGTTCAGAGTTATTTGCTGAACTCATAAATTGTCATCCAAAGCAATGTTTCAAAACTTAAGATTATCAAAAACTCAATGAGCTGCTGTTAGGTTCACCACAGAGCCTTGATGAAAGTTGATTAGAGTTAAACATACTGCTCTAAAGACTCCACTACATTATCGTAAAGATATATTCAATATGTAAAAATTCACACAGTATCTTTATAGCAATACATATTTCTCTTTCTATTTCTGTCCATCTCCAGAGGATATTAGAGTCTATTATTTCCACAGAAGGTGAGGGACAATGAGAGTCTCTAGTGATTTTGACAAGACACAACTAGGACAGACCATATCACTTCCAAAATGAGTTACACAAGTTATACACATCAGTATGAACCATCTTTGTAAAAACTAAAAACTCTACATGTTTTTTAAAGTGTAATGTTAAACAGAAAAAAAGATAAAATTGGGTTTTATATCTTTAAGCAGATAGGCAACTAAGCAGAAGACAATTGCTGTGTGACATATTTGACCCACTCCCAGTGGGGCTCAATGTGGATTTCGGACACCAATTAAAACACACATCACTTGCCAGTGGATTACTTCTCAAGCACTCTTGGTATCAGATGTTTGAAAAACCAAGTGCTAGCCTAACTAAATACAGCTAAGAAGTACTTCAGTTTCTCACATTTAATGAGCACTAACCCTTCAACAGTTTTCTTGTGGAGCAAAGAGATGTTAACAACAAGTAATTGAGAGGAATAAGACAATAAAAGTGACATGAAAACCAGTAGAACTACAGTTATTTAAACATAAAACAAAACATAAAATGGCTGTACTGAGCCACGCCAAAATTTCATGCAGCCACACCTCCTGTTTCTAACAGCTGCCAGCCACAAAGTCTTGGAAATCATGCAGGAACTACGGAAGTATAAAATGCTAATTCCATATAACACTCTTCCAGCTTCACATTATTACTACCTCAAGGGTTTTCAACACCAGGGATTGCATTTTAGACCACAATTATTAGAACAGTTTGCATTCCACACACCCCTGGATTTTTCTTAGTTAAATATGTCTGCCAGTTTTTTGAAACCTCACAAATCCTGAAAAAAAAAATGATTACACTAAATGACTAATGATTCAGAAATCAGACTATTAAAAGAAATTGAGAATATCATAAGTTAAATTATAATTATTTACAAATATTAGAAATGGTATGATTTTATGACACTTGAATGAAACGGCAAAAATACATGCATGGTTATAATTGGATAGGCACTTATATAGCCTTGACATGATTCAATCCCAGCCAGCAACCAGAATTACGCAGCTGCTTCCTTACCCCTCCAGTTTGGGATAGCAGAGAGAATCAGAAGACAAAAAGTGAAGGGGAAAAAGCCTCATGGGCTGAGATAAAGACAGTTTAATGGGTAAAGCAAAAACCATACATACAAGCAAAGCAAAACAAGGAATTCATTCATTGCTTCCCATCAGCAGGCAGGTGTTCAGCCATCTCCAGGAAAGCAGCGCTCCATCACGCATAGCAGTTACTCAGGGAGACAAATGTTGTAACTCTGAATGTGACCCCTTCCACCTTCTTCCCCCAGCTTTATATATACTGACCATGACATCATATGGTATGGAATATTCCTCTGGTCATTTAGGGTCAGCTGTCCTGGCCTGTGTCTCCTCAACTTCTTCCGTTCCCCCAGCCTACTTGTCAACAGGGTGGTGTGAGGAGCAGAAAAGGCCTTGACTGTTTAGCAACAACAAAAACCACTAGTGTACTATCACACTATTCCCAACCCAAATCCAAAACACAGCACTATATGCTAGTAAAAAAGCCAACTCTATCCCAACTGAAACTTTGACAGCCTACATATGCACTCATAGAGGTGCTTACCCTCAGGCTCTGAACAGCATTCTCGTTAGTTATGATGGACAAAAACTCTAGGCTGTGTTTCCAGGACACTCTCAAGTTTCTAGAAAATAGGAAAGAAGCTGAATCTTTGACGGTTTATTTCCTCATCCAGTTTTAATTCCGCCATCAGTGGTTGGGAAAATATAATATAAGGGAAGATCCTCAAAATTACTTCAGCCACACAATGTGGAAATCAGACCGTTATACAAATTTCAAATGATGGACATACCAGATGGCAGTGTTCTAGAGTTTACTTTAAAATCCAGAAGTAGAGCAAAAAGATTATCTCCCTGCATTTTGTTCTATGTCCCCTAATAAATACATTTTGACTGCATTTTTCTGCATTTTGAAGTCATTTACATTGTAAGTGTATCCAAGCAAACAACTTTGAATACAAAAATATTCATTAAAGTATTTTAAAACATATTTTAGAGCAGTTTGTTATCTGTGTGCATTAAAAACAGTTCACATGTGAAACTTTAAATACTGATCATTTGAAGCAATTCCTCTAGTAAGGAAAACTGAAAAAAATGCACTGGCTGAAATGTATCTGTAGAAAATAGTCAAAACAACAAATAGTTGAAAGCAGGATGAGTTCACCAACGTTTTGGAATAGAAAGAGCTAAATTATATTAATACATTCTTTGCTCTATAGTCTTTTTCTTCCTATTCTTTCAGTTAATTTGCCTTGAAAAACAGTTTACAATAATTACACATACAGAAAATGAATCCTTCAATTTAATATCCTGTAATACCCCCCAAAAATTGCCATTTCAAAGAAGTTACCTCCTTTTGTTTCATATATATTTTTTTTTTTTTNTAGGTTTTCAATGCTAGACCTATACTTCTGAATGGGTCGGGGGAAATGGCCTGTTATGAATTAGCACTTCAGCTCAAAACTCCAAATTCTGTTCAATCTGAACTTGCTGGAAAATCCCAGTTCCATCAGATTTCTGGACTCAGCATGATCACGGTCATCTGCTCAGGACACTGAGCAAGTCCTCAGGACTTGAACAGCCTCCTGAAGGCAGCCAGGAGGATGCGATGTTTGAGGTGCTTACTTTAAGCAGAGTTTTCACAGAATCTGACTATATCTAGGTGAAAGATACATGTAATAGACAAGGATAAAGTAAGGTAAAAGAAACAAGGAGCAAGAGATTCGAAAAACCATGCAAGGTTCGAGTTGCAGCTGGCTGGCTTTACCATATGAACTCCTTTTCTGCAGTCAGCTTCCATCTCATAAATACTTAGGATCATAAAATGTTGTAATATCTTTCTGAGTAACAGATGTTATTTGGTTTATACAATGGCTTCAAGTACCAGATTGCAATGACTTATAAGAATCCAGAGTACAGTATGTTTTTCAAATACTTGGCAATTTGTGAAGTTGAAAATATGAAATATTATAGGAATTACTGTACATCTGTAATTTTTTGATGCTAAGTTGCTGCATAGGAAACTGTAGGTTTTTATTAGGATTTTTGTATTTCACAAAAGTCTATTAATTATTTCAAAAAAGTAGAGATCTGTGTTGCATATGAAGCTGGTGGATTTACATTATCCTTTCAAAGCATTTACATGGACAGAGCCCATTGCTGGCAGATCCCCCACCTCCCTCCTCACAAATAAAGTCTCAGATTCCCATATCTGAAACCTTTACATCACAAAGAATATGATCCAGGGTGCAAACCTTGAATATGACACAAAAACCCCAGGCTATCCAGAACTGGTCCTTCCTTTCAAGTAATACTACAGAGAAAAACTGTGAACATCTGCATTTGGAAGCGAAATTCTTGCCTCTCCTAGAGATATATTTTCCCCCAATCCTTCTCCCACACACCTTTCCTGCATCAGGACTTTACTGTTGAGTAGCACACATTACAGGGGGCTACAAAACTATCCTCTCCAAAGGAGACACTAATCCCTTTGCACCAACACAGTCCTGAGGTTGACTGTGCTATAAACAGAGATGTGTAGCCTCTGCATTTGCATCATGTGGAAAGCACATTGCAGTTTAATTAGCATTTAAATTCCAAAGTTTCAGTATATAACAGAGTCCTGCAATGCTTGCTCAGGCTGCACCACTCAGTCTGTATATTTTATGATGCAGTTAAACCATAAATAGTAATATATTAGAAATTGCGTATGCGGAGGGTAGAACCCTGTACTGTGCCATGCAAGTATGCTCATGGAATAAAAACAGCAAGTAAGCTGAATTTAGCTCTTCAAGTATTTTACCTGAAAACAAAAAGTAAAGCCTAAGTACAAGCAATTTAAAATATTTTGGAATACAGTAAATAATAAAAAGATAATGAAAAAAGTGGATACATTTTAGCCTCCAGAGTTACACAAAGTAGTAACTAAATAAACTACTAGATTTATAGAAACTATAGAATACTATTAAAACACATGTTTGTATCAGAAAAAGTGAAAGTTCAGTCCACATAAGTGAATAAAAATTTGCACGCTATAATTGTTTCTAGAAAAGACCGAGATGGTCTCGTTAAATGACAGTTGTCTTTTCCTCTGAGAAGCAGACTTTTAACTAGCTTCATCACCTTTAGTCATCAGTCAGCAGATAATGTGGTTCTTTTGGAGCATTTTGAGTTATCCATAATCATCATCTTCATTTTTATTTTACATGTAGCTGGAGAAATATGGGTTTTTAATTGCATTTGTAAATTTAAAAATTATCAAGAAATGTATTCATTAGTAATACAAATTGGCATGCTGCCAATTATGCAAGATGTTACCAGGCCTGTTGCAATAATTTAATCTTTATTAGACAGATATTCTTTTAGCAATGTTCTTTTTGCCTGGGACTGGCATACTTATAAATAGTTAGAACTGGTATCTAGATATACCATAATTGGGAAAGGAAGGGTGGGGAGAGAGACAAGAAGCCATCTCTCTCTCTCTAGCCTTTAATGACAGGTATATTTAAATCAGGAAAACTTTGCAAATTTTTCCTGGAAAGGAAGCAGCACAGGAGGCAAAGCCTCCTATGCTGTCCTTTAGGCAGTAGTAAAATTCCTGCATATGATCTACAGAAAAAAAATACCCTAAAATATGCAGAGAAATAGCCCTTCAAGAGACCAAAGAGCTTCTCAGCTGGTACAGAAGTACGGAGCAGCTGAGGTACCCTTATTTGCAAATCTCAGAGTGTGAACATATGCAAGCAGGATCCCAAGGAGATCCCTTATTGCTCATACAATAAGTATAAGGAAAGATAACTCACTGCTATTGGCAGCTTTATTTGTAATGCATAAGTGTATAAATGGAGACAGTTCCCTTATACTCACTGCCCAACTTCTCATCACACAGTACCTTAAACACGCTTATTTAAGATAAGTGTTACTAGCATATTTTTTTCTGCTTCAAGTGGCATGACACGTATTATCCTCACAACTTAAATCTAGTAACAAATTTCCTGTTACTACAAATAACAGCATGAGCCAATCAGCTCTGAATGTGTTCTTAAACATCAAAAAGTTTGAAATCCTGAGCCAAATTTGAAATTGCAGTTCAACGTTGTGTTGGAGCACATCATTTACAGATGAAAGAGCACAGAAGTAATGCAGGAGTCTTAAGCCTGTGTATTTAAAAGAGTTTCAATACTATATTACTCAAGGTACTAAATGAAGAGAAATAACAGAAAAATGAGACCAAGGTTGTACAGAAAATTACATGGCTTCAAATGAGCGATGTAGAGAAATTGCTACTCTTAGCAATGCAACTACTACTACTTATTAATACTCATGGCATGGCAGTATCTTATGGTCTATATGAAAAATCCAAGTACTTTGTACTAATAATGCTTGCCACATACTGCAAAAAAGTTAATTTATGTTGAAAGAAAGTTAATAATTAACTTCTTTTTATTTTTCTGTGGTTAGATTTTATATCATGTAACTACTGAAGTGTTAACAGTCATTATTTAAAAATACAGTGAAAATAAGAGTCTGATATAGTACTAGCAATCAGTAGTTGTCTTCTACTAGAAAATTAAAAAACCAAGAAACCGTAACAAATGAACACCAGTCGCTCACCAATGCACCTGTAAGGTGGCTGCCATTCTGGAGAACCACAGGCTATTTATAGCGGTCATTTATTGGAAAGATTCTATAAATATATGCAAAAACACCTCCTGTTGTTTAGAAAGGAATTTCTCAAGACACTTACTCCTCTCTAAAGCATCAGATCATGCAATTAGCACGCCCAGTACACAGAAGTAAAACAGTTTTCCTAAAGTGCTTGCTTAGCAAGGATTTAACTTGCCAAATAGCTTTAGCATTTCTTATATTCAATGAGAAAGACAATTATTTAGAGCTGTATCACTTTAATAAAAAGCCTTTTACAATGTCCTGAGTTTCTTTCTTCTCTCTTGTGCTATATACTAAGAAAGAATATAGGACTATATCATAATAAAAATACTGAAATCAGATATATACTTCCATTTTTCATGTTTTCCTAAGATGCCCTTTACTGGGAGTACTATGCACATCCCACAGAAAATAGCTGAAAAATGGCTACGGCTATCCTTACAAGGTCCTACGATGTAACGTACTATTTATTCACTGAACTTTGTTTCCTATATCCCATTTAACACATTGTTGTTCTCAAATTTTTGAGGAACAATTCTGCCTGATATTTACTGTGAGAAAAAATTGTGATGAACAGGAGTCAAATTGGAAGGAGAGGAGCCTTTAAAGTCAGATCTTCTTTCTGCTTCCTCAGCACTACCGCAATTATTTAATTATTCAGGAAAGTAGTGAATAGACGTGTTTCACCTTGAAAGCACTGAAGGCTTTCCACTTACTAAAGCCAGCTCAGAGGACCTCCTCCCTTGCTCTGGCTCAGCCACAGGAACAGCTAACGTAATAGGTTTTCATCATCAAAAAGCCAGAATTTGATAGAGGCAATTCTCAAATGCTTCACCAGGTGCCAAGCTGGCTGCAGTTTCAGAGGAGAATTGCAGTGAGTTGGGGTAGACACAGTCCATGTCTTGGCAGACAGGAGCATTCTTCATCCTTTGGCCAGCCAGCCAGTCTCTGCCAAAAGGGAAAACAAACCCCAAGAGCCAGGAAAGTGGGCAAAGTTTCCAAGGCAAAGTGACATTGAGCTTACCCTAAGTAAAGGAACTTTCCGTGTTACTTCTCTTCTTTTTTGGAAACAGAAAAAATTACAGAACAAACTATTAAAGGGTAAGTTAGGAACTGATGGGCAACTTAGAAGATGTTTCTACTGGGCACTACCAGAATGGCAGGCAGAACAAATGAAAGGATCCGACTTTTCATGATACAAATAATGAAAGCATGAGAAATCACACATTAAATATAACACAAAAGCACAAAGTATAAAGTTATCTTAAAGTATTATAAATTCTTAGCAAGATTTAAATCACCTAAACCTCCATTAAAATATATTTTAGTAACCTGAATACATGGGTTCACTTTCAGTGCAAAATATGTACTACAACTATCACAGTGTCAAAAGTGGCAGCTTTTACCAAGATAAGACTTAAAAATTGGAGGCAAGAACTATATTCAGACCTTCCAGCAAAAAAACAAACTTTTTTTTCCTTTTCTAAAGGATCTGCCAAAAAATAATCTGCTACGTTGTTCAAAATCAGAATTAATTGCATGAAGAAAATTTTTAAGAAAAAGCATTTACTACAAGTAAAAACACAATGTATGTAAACAGCGCAATTCCAATGTCTAGATTTGCTTTCATTCCCAGACTCATTTGCTTTTTCTGCTTCTCCAAATTCAGTTTAAAAAGGGACAATTTAACCCAGAGTTTGTTTAATGTGCAACATCTTACAGACTTTACATGGAGTCTAGTCTTGGTAGAAATATCATCCCTTTTGTTATCCAGTAAAACTCTCAGTACCTCAAAATACCTATTTTAAACTGCAATAATTTCTGATGTAGATTCATTTTAATGGTAAGGTTGTTCAAGTACAGTCATATGCATTACAGCCCTAGCAAAGTTATTCCTTAAAGACTAAGTAGTGGAAGCTGATGAAACAACCTACTTCTTAATATGTTTTTTCCTGCAAAATGTATATATTCCTATTACAAAAGCTTTCTAAATGACACCAAAATATTTTTTGTTCTTCTGTCTTTCCATGTAAATTTGCTTACGGCTAGCTAGTAGTGTACCCACACTTGTGCAATATATTTCCACTGAATCATTAGCCAAACATCCAAAAAAAAAAGGTCACTCCAGTGAAATCTGAACTGGTGTAATAGGCACTCATCTCCGTATTTTGCACACTTTGTTAATGATGGACTGAACAACACCGTGCCTACTGCCAACTGACAGGAATTCTAACCTGATTAAATGTCCCAGTATGTTTTAATAACCTTAAATGGAATTTTTATGGCCTGTTCTGCATTCATATTATTAACACAGAACCATCAAAGAAACCACAGACACGCATAATAGCCCATCAATTTGTAGCTAGACACTTTTGACCTTGAAAAATCAGCTGTCTTTTGGATTAATGCAGCTATGTTTTGAGCAGAAAAAAAGAAGCTATAAAATTATCATGCTTATTTTTGTCACATGTCAGCTCTGGAGTAGGGAATAAAGGCCACGCTGGTGGCTTTTTATTGATATTGCCATCAACCTCTGACATCTGAATTAGAATCTCGGAGACCTATTTCTAATAAAAATCCACTTAGACATTAACATTTCAGCTATAGATGCCCTGCTAGCGGGAAGATGGTGTTTAGTCTGACTTCCACTCACCCATCAGTGGGTTTTCGCATTTCCTGTCCTTCACAGGAGACCCTTAAGCACTTATAAACCATCTCTAGCTTGGAACACAACAACCACCCACAGAATGGGTCAAAGGCTCTTCTGGGAGAAGAGATAGTGAAGGAAAGGGACATGTGGAAGATACAAATGCTACCTTCATCTCTTAAAGAGGTAGTAGCACATACAGCCTACTGGCAATAAATTAATAATGGTTGAAACATTCAGGGAACAGAGACATATGTAGCTTGGGAATAAGTTTAAAAATTAGTATGTTGGGAAAGAAACAGACAAAGGATGAAAGCTGTTTTAAAGGAGCGTTTTAATACTAGAGAAAAGCCACTAATGGACTTTCTGAAAGACTGGTCTTAGGATCTGAAAGAGGGTGATGCTCCCTAAAACAAATTATTCCAGACTGTAGAACATTTCCTTGTACCAGCGAGAAAAAGAGGCAGGGAAGACAGTCTGATAAACAGATTCTTAATTTCCTTTTTTTTTTTTTTTTCAGTATCAAATGGCTCACTACTGCTTACTTCTGAGTAATCTCTCTCCTTGGAGCTGTTCAACTTGCATAAATAACCAAAAGTATGTCCAAACCCACAACTCAATACTGGTCTTCCGTTTTCCAGCAAAATGCCCAGACCACTGGAGCATGAGAAGTATTTCTTATGCCTTCAAAGAAAGATTTATTGGACCACTAAGTCAAGATAGAGGCTTGACACTTCAATTTACCACAGAGTTTAAGGAGTATACTTTAATTGCTATGGACTCAATCAATTTAACGTTATTATTTACAAAAGTTGGAGCAGATGTCCAACTATTTTTGTTCACCCTGTACCTGATTTTTTTGCTGCTTGAATATGTTTCTTCAGAAAGAAACATTCTTCTCCACATACTGTTCTTTGTAACAGACTTGTTTGGAAAATTACATTAATCACAATTCATATATATTCTTATTTTTAACATAGACTTTCACTCTCAGTTTCGTTTCTTTTGTCTTTACTTGATTTGTTGGGAAACAGGGAAAGTGCAAAGATTCTGCTTCTCATGGTTTGGCTTTTTATCCTTCATTCTTTAGAGAAGTTAACAAAAAGAAATGTCATTAAAACAAACAAAAAAAAAAAAAACCCAACCAACAACAACAAAAAAGAGAACAGTATGAGAAATACTCCCACACAGTGCTTATAATGCTCTCTCTAGCTTGATTAACAGCCTGTGCCACCCAATCAATTAAAAATTCAACCAAGACAGACATCTTCCATTCATTTGTATAATTACATTGTAGCATCCAGAACAATCATTATCATCACAGGTGACAGAATCTCCCTGGTACATACTACTATTAACTTTACCCAATCTTAAGATTATGTTAATGTCTTTTAAAGAAGACTTTATCAGAGGAGGCACATACAAGCATTATTCACTTCTAATATCAATGTCTGATGAGGTGAAAATAGCTAGACCAGCATTGCAAATGGTTATATTTTGCCATAAAAAAATATAGCTAATAAAAGCCAAAGGAAATGTTTATATCTCATGCTCTGAATTCTATCAAGGAAAGACTTGAAAATGATATTAAAAGTTAAAGATGCCCTTCTTGAGATATATTCAGGATTTTCTGTGAAATCTTGAAAGGATTTTGAGTGAAGACCATTACTCAGTAAGAATGATCTATAGGCAGTGAATGTGGAAGCAAAAAAGCAAGCGGCCAAACATAAAGTCCTGCAAAACTCTAATTTATGAACCAAGAAAATCAAGCAACCTGCACAACAATCAAAGACTATGTACAAAAATCAATACTAACTGCTACTTTGTGATGTTCCTAAATTTTGATTTTAGCTAAATGTCAGGCTCTTCCAAAGATGCGGTAATGATGTTAGAATCACTGAGTTCTGAAATCACCTTATCGTCATCCTTATTAGAAGTGTCCCTGAAACAACACCTGAGTAATTTATCCTCACAAAACTATCTCATTTTTTTGCCAAGCAGAATCAAGGGAGGGAGGAAAAGCCCACTCCCAGCCTACACATCAATACCAGGCATGTTCCCACAAATCATGACAGGCTGCCTAAAGGTTTCCAGGGCTTCATTTTATCTCAGAAGACTCCTTGGTCTGTTTTTCCCAGAGCAGAAAAGTGATAAACAGTCTGGTAAAAACACTTCTGCTGTGTTCGTGAGATGACATATTGAACTGTGCAAAGAAATATGCACCATCCTTCCAAACGCATGTGTACTGCTGCAGCTAGAATTCCCACTACACTACCCAATGAATTCCAGAAAAAAAGAGAATAGTACAAGCAGATAAGGGACAGAATCCAGGTCTTTTGAACAGAACAATAACAGATGATGGGTTGTCATTTTTGCTGTTTTTAAAAAGACTCGTCTGATCATTATGATGGTATAGATCGCCTAATGATGCGGTCTTGAAGCACATGAAGGCAATTCTTTGGGGACAAAACCAAGAAAAAGGCAACATCCAGGAGCCAAACTAAAGAACTTCTCAATTGACAGGACCCAGACACAGATGCTACAGCATAATCTTCCCTCCAGCACATTATACCGTTGATGTAACATCATCAAACCAGCTCTTCCTCTCTTCCACACCTCTATAGGGCCATACCCCTTGCTAATGGGGATATACTTTCTTACACATCCTTTTGACAAAAGGGGTTGAGTACGCATTGTGCCAAATAGTCTTACAGCCTACTGCTCTAGCAGCTGTGCTAAATTGTGGTATTTTCTACAGATTTGCATTTCTTCATTTTCAAAATTTTAAGGCTTGGAAACATTTGCTTCCTTAACCCAAAATGTTCAGATAAGTTGAATGCAAAATTCAGACATGCAAAGTGCACAGTAAAACTGTTTAACCTCTGAGTTAAATCTTTCTCAAGCTCAGTGTTATTACAAGCTCATTAGCCAATATGAGAGAGGTGGGAAAAGCAGTGGAATAATTGTGTAAAGAAAAAAATTTTAAAAAACAAGTGTTCCATGCTTCATAATAAGAAATATTTTACATGTTTTACCCTTGTGTTTTGTCAAGTAGAGAAAATAAGTCCGACATTTTTCATTCACACCTTGCAGCAGGTCTAATAAAGCTGACCACAGATTGAGTATTTCTTTCCTTAAATCACTATTTGTTCTTGTATTTGTACCTGTGTGATATATCACTGGGAATGCGTACATAAAAGTCTATACACCCAAGGAGTTTTGGATTTCACAGTATATAAATATTCATGTCCAAAGCTAGGCCCATTTGTACAGTTTGAGTGTGGGTGTTTGGTTGTGGTGGGGGTTTTTTTGTTTGTTTGTTTTTTCCTTATTTTCAGTATGCTTTCCCCATCTGATCTCTAGACTACGGTTAACATACCTGCAAATAATGGAAAATTATTTTCTCAGAGTAATTAAGAGGAAATGACCCTGTGCTGTCTTTTATCCTCATTAGACCAACTTTGATCCTAAAATTATGACAAATGCCGTAACTCTCTTCTGCAACAAGAAGCTTTGCTGCAATCCTCGAGACTGCTTTTCCAGTCTTCAGCATATATCTCCCTTATACTTCTCAGCAATCGTTCAGAAGTAACTGCTGAATGGGGTAAATAGAGCTCAGAAGTGTATCTGCACATAAAGGACTGATGTTACAAAAACTTCAATCAAGTTAAGCCTGCCAAAGCAAATCATTACAGGCGTGGAAGAGTGTTAACTGTCATGGGTGTCAGAGTAAATAACAACCTATAATGCATCTAAGGTCCTGGACTTTACTTAAGAGCCAATGAGATTACAGCTTTTACCCTACTTATTTCAGGCACACACACTTGTTCCCTGTGCCACCACTTCAGCATTAGTTTCACTCGGTCTCAAGGTCCAGGAAGGTTGGGCAGAAAACTTATATCACTTTGTGCTGTACAGCTTGCTCACAGCTACCGATCTTAGGTGGTCCTTTAGCATCTTTCTCCACACATCCCTCTGATCTCCAGGACCTTCCCCTACTACTTCTAGGATCTTTCCTCCAGCCAGGTTCTTCATCCTCCTGTGATCAGGCTTTTGTTTGGTGGTTCTGTCTAATGTCCCTTCAGTCATTACAGAATTCAGGACATACCACTTACTTAGCCCATGCCTTAGTAATTTTGCAACCAACCTAGACTGGCTGTGGCTTGCATGCAACAGCTCAATTTTGCACATACATAACACATAGGCTCAGTTATCTGCCTGCCCTCCCCAGCAATTTTTTTTTTTTTTTGCAAAAAGCAGCAGCCTTTGCCTTCACTCTGAATACTAACCCTATTTGCTATTTAGTTTTTAATTTCTGATGATGTATTTTTTGTTGCTTTTTTTACCCCCTCTAGCAGTACAGTGGAATCACAACAAAGTCCCATTTTAAATATCAATTTTAGCAATTCAAATTAAATTGCTGAAAACTTGCACTGGCATAGTGTTGGTTTAGACACATTTTGGACTCTGTTCACAGAAAAGTAATTAGACTAGCATTTTATAGAGCAGATGATTTCTTTTCAAAGGTAAATAAAGGTGAATCTGTAGTTATATGTGCAGTGAAAGTATGTTTCATTCCTTATCTACACAGAGAGCTGCATTCCCATTATTGACAGAGCAATATCATCACGGGGCTCTAAAATTGTATGAGTTTCAAAGGAAGCAGGTTAAGGGATAGATTTGCTGAAACCATTAAGGCCAAAACGAGTATTTATCCATAGGTTTAATCATACATTGTCTGACAAGTCAAAAGTATAGCTTCTCCTAGAGATAGCACTGATGTGAACATGCATCTGAATTATAATAAAAACTACCCTTAAACTTAGAAAAAAGACACAAAAATGTTGCTGATAAGTAGTGAAAATCATAGGGTGTAAGGAAATGTATTATTTTAAGAGAAAAGAGTTTCTTGCAGCACTGACAGATCCCAACTTCCATTTTAGTTGCATCAGCTTTACACCAGCATAGCCTTCTTGACTTCACTAGTGTTATTTCTAATTCACAGCAATAAAAAAGAAACAGCATAAAAACTACAACAACTTTAAAGGAAGTAAGTAAGTTTCTGTATTACTATGCCATTGCTAAACAACGTTCAGTTCAATGCAAGCTCATGTTTTTTCTGTAAATATATTATGAAGAAGTGATATATCTCCAGCCAAAAGAAAGCTGTGAAAAAAAATTGTTTTAATGGCAATGCTATGATCATAATGATCATTCCTTTTTTTATTATTATTTTTCCCCCCACTTGGGAGGGGAATAAAAGACCTAAATTTATTCTACCATTGACCATTGTGTTTCTTAATACCAAAAGAAGAGGGAAATCTTTTGATGTAGAAGTCTGCAAATGCAGAAAGAGCATGATAGTGCAATTTGCTGGTGCTATTTGCAGAGTTTGGGCTCGCCTTCCTTCCAAATGCTTGAAAAAATACACTGCAGTTCTTAACTTCCATACTACGGAGAAAGAGAACAAATCAATATGTAAGGTATATCACTGAAGTAATAAATACTACCAGAGTATTAATTCAGTCTTTCATTTATCATTTAGCCCAAGACTATTTCCTCCTCCTTGAATTCTATTAATTACATTTCTGTCTCTTTTACTATGAGCTGCCAAGTATTGTCTTCCCATGCTTGTTTCTCCCAGATTCTCGCAGGCACCTCTAGGATGCTGTCCTGTGGTTTTCCCCATCAAACAGGTAGTTCTCCTTTGTTTTTTAAGGATAAAAAGCAAGGCAATAAACATAATAAAAGGCTGTAGTACATTTTCAACTTTTCAATTTATAAATTGTGTATTAACACATATTATGTAAAGCCAAAACACAAAATGATCTAAAATCTTTGCAATAGAACGTGAGGGAAAGGTGTTGTTTCCTACTAAACCCAAACCTACTTCAGATTTAGCCCACATTTTACTGTATTTTATAAAATAAATTTTGTTTTTACTATACTAAATGTATGTAATTCTTGTTGTTATGAAAATAGTCATCGTGCTGCTATTTTGCTAAATGTGTAGCCAAGATAGCTTAATAACACAAGCTACATACATGATTTTTACCTCAGTCAAAGCAAGTGTGTTAGTTCTTATGCTTAATAATTGAGTGACCATCTGCATTCACAGATGTGCGGAACAGATTGTACTTCAATTTTGAGAAGGAATTCATACTCTAAATTTCTTACCTGTTTAAAAAAAAAAAAAAAAAAAAACACTCCAAAAAACCCCAAACCATCACACACAAGACTGGAAAAGTAGACACTTCCTCTGCATTGCAGTGCTGCTCTTCATCTACCTTCCACATATTTGGCTACTGCTGCTCCCATACACATAATGATTTGATCCTTTCCCACTGCTGCCCTATGCTTGCTTTTTCTTTAGGCTCAGAACTATTTCTTTCCCCGGAAGAGTTTGTAAAAAAAAAAAAGCTTTTTCTGAGCTGGTGTTACTTATATTAATTTAGCCATTCATAAAGTTATGCCTCACTGGTTTTTCCTAAGGCATGGATACCTGTATTAATTTTTCAGATAATTCAAAGTAGATATTGGATAAAGTAATAAAAAAAAACCACCCTAAAATACTACTATAAAGTACATATAGACCTAGATTACAGAGAAATCTGGGACTTGAATCCGGACTTTGAACCTTACCAGAATTCACACACATTTAGAGTATTGCTTGTGCTCAGCAGACTGTGTCCTAGGAAAAGGACTCTGCAGTGGAAGGCCTGGTTGGAATCATATCAAAGCTATGAGAAATGAGAAGCATTATTTGGTACTTCTATTCTGCATGACCTCTAATGTCTATTCTACACAATATATTCCAGTTTCTCATGTATTGTAGTTAAATTTGTGTATTATATTCATATAGTTTTGTGTGTGTATATAAACAACATATACCTAAACAATCCAAATAGATGTTGTTTTGGTTTTTGTTGTTGGGGGGTTTTGGGGTTTGTTTTTTTCTTTTGTTTTTTTGGTTTGTTTTTTTTTTTTCATTCTAGTACCAAACATATTCAAACACTGCAAAAAAAAGAGTGATGATTTTCATGACAGTAACTCTGTGTCCCAGAACACAGTTATTAACAGTTAAAGGAGAACACTTGAATCTGGCTAACACTTCAGCAAATCAGCACTTAAGAGAAGGACATATGGTTCTGCCTTATGCCTGGCTGCACACTGCCAACAGGAAGAACAGGAACTTGGATTTAATGTTGGCTCTTACTAGGAATCTTTGGAATTTTTTTTATTTTTTTTTGTTTTGTTAGTAAGAGAACCTTGTTGCTTCGTATCTCTGGCACAGGATGGACAAACTTTGAGTAGGATGACTAAGCTCCCAACACAAATAGGAAGCTCAATTAAATGTATTTACAAAAGTTCATGCACCCTATTGAAATTAGTACATCAGCCATCTACTGGTTTGGTTTGAGAATAGTGGGACCCATTTCACCAATTTGCATTGAAAAAAAAAAAAGGTAGAGGCTTTTACCTTTGCAATGCAGAGAGCCATTGAATTAAACACCTCAGGACTGAAAGCAGTCTTGAGCTCCAAATTTATCCCAATCTCAGCTGGTAAGGATAAGCATATCCAGCAAAAGCAGTCAGGTACCCAGAGGAATTCCATGGGACAGAAGTTCTGTTTGCACACTAAGAGGCTGGCTAGTGCTGCTGCTGAAGGTGAAAAAGCAGGCTGCTTTCTTCCTGACCCACACAACCCAGGGTGTTTTATGCAGTTTATGATCCTTCAACCCAACTTTTATTGTCTGCAAGTTGCACTGACTTACTAATGTTACCGGCCTATGTATTAACAACAGCTAAATAAATTAAAATTTTTGATGTCATGTAGGCTTGCTCAAGAATAAGCAAAGGAGGAAAAAAATACTTCTAAAAATACTTGACATTCAGTAAAAGTTTAGTTCCTTAATGCTTCTGTAACCAGAGTAGCAAAGCTAATCCTACAACAAACCTTTCCTTAGCCAAAGAGCCCTACCAAGTCCTAGTCTTTTCTGGAACTGATGGGTCTGCAACATCATGAAGTCATCATAGATCTTGGACTTTTCCATACCACAGCAGGGCATGTCAACGGTATGACAATGCTAGCAGGGGAAGATTTCTTTTTAAAAATTGCAAAAAAAAATAAAAATAAAAATCACAAACTCAAGAAGTCTTGGAATGAAAAGAAGTTGGATGACAGCTAGCAACAGTTTTGTAATCTAATGCTACTCTGTGGGGAAGATTACCATAAATGTACTTTTTGTAGAAACATTTATTAGCAGTGAAATGCATGTGACTGGAGACTACGAGTACTTTTATGCAGAACTGACAATATATTAAAATTTTCAGTTTTATATATGCATCTTCCTCCAAGTTTTCAGGAGAACAAACTTCTTTTCGGAAGTTTTCAGTTGATAGCTGAGATTTTAAAGAATAGAAAATTTTATGCAATGATACATGAATTTAAATTATCTCACAGGTAAATATCCTTCTTTATCTCCCTCTTCCTTTTAAATAATCAACTTTAAATATTTATGATTCACCAAAGGATTAATGAAACTGAGCTAAACCTGCTAAAAGACCTATAATGCCATTTGATTTGTCAGAAGTTTTAAAATAACCTGAAGAAAATGAAGGTATTTCCATTAACAATGGATCACTGCCTTAGGGCTCCAAGATCCTAAATACTGTGGCTGAGTTTGCAGCTTTAGAGCTGATGTACAGAAGCTCAAAGTTTGAGAAGATGCAGGCTATCATGTATTGGCTATCATTTAAGTTCTCATAAGCTCTGTTCCCTGATGACTAAATACACCGTGTAGAGGAAAAAATTATTTAATACAGGAAGATAGGCTAATGCAAAACCATTATTCTCTGCAACCTGACTCAGACGTGACTTCTTTAGTATATTCTGTGAGACACACTTTGTATGTGTGGTCCCAGTTCTAATTAACACCCCTGGCAATTGCTGATTTTAATCTTGCAGTACTATTTTAGCTCTAGTCCAAACTGCCTAAGAGATTTTTTTCCCCTCTTTTGTTTCCCAGATTAATTAACAGTTGCTGCTGTCTTGCCAATGGACCACATCTGCATTTGCTACTGCTTCACCATCCACACACAAAGCTCTGAATTCCACTGATTTGTTTGTGCTGACAGTTCACACTGGTTCTGAATGAAACCATCTATCTTACCAGTTTGTATTTATTTTAAATAAATCATCTGCATGGAGCTACTATGGTAAAGGTGAGTAAAGGCTGCAAGGCAAAGACCCTGTTTCATGGGGTGGACAAAGATCTGAACACCATCACGCTTTTACCTATGTAATTTTGGTATTCCTTTAGAAGGCAGACTAGAGTTTTCCTGGATCCTCAATTTAATTTCTGACTAAAAGTTTGCTCTTATGTATTCCCCACCACTCATCTGAACTGCACTGGACAAGCACCCCAATTCTGCATACAGCCTCCTGAAACACTGAGAAATTTTAGTGTAAAATATCTCAGTTAGTCTTAATACATTGTCTATAGGGATGAAAAAAGCCAAAAAACAGGAAGCAACACTAGAGATTGGGTATAAGAATAGTCCTAAAATGGGAACATAGTTCATCCCCATTTCCAGACTTAACATAAATGTTTTCAGACCCTACAGTTGAAAACAAGTATCTTTCTTGAAAGTAAGAGTACATGCAGGTCAGATAAGATAAAAAAGCCAATGTTTCCACAGCTCACCTGATTGCTTAATTCTGTAGTTTAGACATGAAGATATGAAAATAATCAAGTTAATAAAATTCCAAACTTTATCATTAAATCATATATAATTAGTTTCTGCAGTGACTAGCTCTAGGAGACAGCAGAAGTTCTCAGACTTCAACGGTATTATTCAAATGCAAATGTGAACCAACAGATTGACTTTCTCAAGAAAACTCACCATTAAAAAGAAAAAGATAATCCCCAAATACTGGTCATTTGATCATCACTGATGATTTGACCAGCATAGTAATCAGTGTTAATGCACTCTAAGACCTTTTTTACAAAGCTGCACTGAGACTCGCTAGAGGTTATAAGGTTATAGGAGTAAACTTGATACCTCATCAAGTCTTACTCATCTATTCTTTCTTACTCCAGGAAAATGAAGACACCAAAGTTATCTAATAAATATTACATAAGCCTCACATGAAAACCAAGAGTTTATTTGAGTCAAGCTGTAACTCCTCAATGACCAAATTAAAAACCTCTTATATTCGTTACCAAAAAAATCCCTTTGAGTTAAGGCCTGGCCATGGAAACCCAACTGTCTCTGAGGTTAGCTGGGACTATCAACTTACCCCTCTTCTCCTGCCTCTCTTGCTTGTCCCTTTCCCTCCACTACAAAGACTGACTTGCTGCCCTGGAAAGTTTTTTGAAGTTAAAACTAACACAATTTCTTCCTCTGTATAATATAGAAATGTCTGACCTCCCGCTCTTCAGGTTTCTCTTCCTCGCACATGTACCCCTCAGAGCCATATAGCACTGAACATTTCAACAAATATTCTTCCTGAAAATCTGGCAACAGAGTTTGAGGGGTTTCTCCTTTCTCCCTATATCCTTCAGTATAAATAAAGCATTAAATGTCTTGAGCTAATGTAAAGCAAATAAAGCATTCAGATCTTCTCAGGTTAAGAATTTTTTAAAATCTTTTAAGGCTGATATAATATTTTATAAACCACTTACCATAAGAATATATCCAGCATTAGTATCTTACCAACTTAACCTTTATTTCTGGTTAATTTTTTCATAGACTTCGGTAAAAAAAATCCAAAATTCTTTATTCCTTCCATTATACACTTTGTTACCTGATAGGTTAAGTTCACACAGAGCAAAAGAACAAGAGGTATACATGTGAAAAAAGTACTTTAGTATCTCGTATTAGAAGACAGAAATAAAGATCCAGGTTTTGTGGGAGAAAAGCATTTAAAACAGCAATATATTGAACTGAATTATGTCTCTAGGGCAAAATAAGATTGATGCCTATCAAAGCACTGCAATAGTAGATACAAACAAAAATAGAATTATTTCGGTCTATTAGAGTAAAAAATAAGAATCATAGACAAACACATTATTGTCATTCAGGAATGTTTATATGGATTTCCTATATATACAATTAAAATATGTGCATCTGCATAAGTTTAGACATACACATGGTTAAGAAATGGGTATAGCTGTATGCATCTGTTTAATATGAACCAATAAAAGCAGCTCATTATTTCTATATGTCCCATAAATATTTCATAGGTAGCAAAAAGAGTTGTATTTGTCAGTTGTGGTACAGCAGCACAATATGGTCCTCATTTATTTCATATTAATGGCTTTCTGTAGTTTCATGTTTTCATAATTTAAAATCCATCTATAATAATCTTATTCTTGTTTTGCTTAGCAGGCTAAAGAGTTATTAGAAATACATTAGTTAATTGAAAATTTCTTCTACTTCAGATTACGACTGCCAGAATATCATGAGCTAAGGTACCAGCTCAAAAAAAACCCCTAAACATATATTAAATTACTAAAATGTAAATGAAGGAAGAGTAAATGAAACTAAGGAGGGCATTTATTTATTTATTTTGTTATGATCATGTCTTTAGTGCCACATAAGAAAGTATTTTATGTATTCTTATTATGGCTTACCCTTCTTACTGTTCATCTGTCTTCACGGATTTTGTCTAAACTAAGGTTCATGAAGTAGAAGACATAAATCACTTTTATGATTATCATTCCTTCTAGACAAAAAAAAAAAAAACACCACATTTTTGTGGCTAATGCTAACCTATCTTCCTGTGATAATGACGTCACAGTGGTCATTGGTGGATAATGACCACACAATTGCATTAATTGTCTGGAGAGAAAACAGACAGGTGCTACACAATAGAAGAGTTTAATATCTTCCTGAGCAGCAGATGATGCTCTAAGCATAAAGCTATAAGAGGGACTGCACTGGAGAGATGGAGCAATGTACCTTGCCTGGTCAGCAAACTTCAGGCAGATTTCACCAGTCTTCACCACACCAGACATTACTTCTTTCTGGTTTTCATGGGAAAAAAATAAAAAGAAAAAAGAAAAAAGAAAAAAAAAATCAAGTAACAAGTAGAATTTTATGACAAATTATATGCTCCAACACCTACTGAACAATGAATTATGCTACTTAAGGATCTGAGCTAAAAAGAATAAAGAAAATATTTGGTCCAAAGTATTATAGTAACTCAATTCATGTAGTCAGATATGTTACTTGTCTACAGCTCTAACATTAATTCTTTTTTTTTTTCAAAAATAGCTTCCAAAACATTGATGATTTCTGAGAAATCTTTTTTTGCAGCATGCTTTGGTGCTAAGAACTAAACAGAACCCTGGAGTGAATTCTGCTGAGACAAGGAGAGAATGTTGTCTCACTAATTAGAAGAGGTTCTATCATTCAAGACCTTGGAACTATTTTCAGGCTGTTTAGCAATTAGGGAAAACTACTGAACACTTCTCCAAAAGTTATAAATAGACTACTTGACTGCATTAAATTATAAATAATCCATTTACTGCACGGCCTCTGCATGGTTCCACAAGTCCAGCTTCCTTTACTTTTACAGTAGATGAACTCCACGAATTTGCACTTCCCAAGTCTCACAGGTAAGAGGTTTAATAGAGGAAAATATTTGTAGTAGAACTAAAGCCAGCACAGTTAACAAAAAAAACCCCTCTGATGTTGTAGCACGCAAGGCACAAAGCCTGCTGTATCAGCACTGGAAAAAAGTAAACAGGAGAGCATCCCAGCTACATGGTTTTTAGGGAGCAGTCCATGGAGCACCATATCCCCTGGACTGTTCCAAATTTTTGGTCTAGCAAGGACTAGATGGAATAATTGAAAACAAAGCCAAAACCTGACCTTACAGTTAAGTAATGCAGATGACTGGGGTACAATGCTTCACAACCCTTTTGGTGAAGAAATTTTTCCAAATATCCAATCTAAACCTCCCCAGCAAAACCTTTCCTGTTGTCCTGTCTCCTGCTACTTGGGAGAAAAGACTGTCACTCACTTCACTACAACCTCCTTTCAAGTAGTTGTAGAGAACAACAAGGTCTCTCCTCAACCTCCTTTTCTCCAGGCTGAACAACTTCAGCTCCCTCAGCCACCCCTCATAAGACTTGTTTCTCACCAGCTTTGTTGCTCTTCTCTGAACATGCTTCAGGATCTCAATGTCTTTTTCGTAGTGAGGGGCCCAAAACTGAACACAGTACTCCATGTGCAGCTTCTTCAGTGCCAAGTACATGGGGACAATCACTTCCCTAGTCCTACTGGCCACTCTATTTCTGATACGTCAGGGTGCTATTGGCTTTCTTAGCCACTTGGGCACACTCAACCAATACCCCAGGTCCTCTTCTGCTTTCAAGCCACTCTTTCCCAACCCCTGCATGGGATTGGTATGACCCAAGTGCAGGACCCAGCATTTGGCCTTGTTGAGCATCATGCCATTGGCCTTGGCCCATCAATCCAGCCTGTCCAGATCCCTCTGTAGGGCCTTTCTACCCTCAAGCCGATCAACACTCCAGCACAACTTGGTGTCATCTGCAAACTGACTGAGGGTGTTCTAAATCCCTTCATCCAGATGACTAATAAAGAATAAACAGAACTGGTCTCAACGCTGAGCCCTAGGGAACACCAGTCATGACCAAATTTAACTTAATTCACCACAATGGTTATGCACCAAGTCTTTTTCTAGAGAGACTGCACTACAGCAGTAGTTCCCTGTGACAGAATTTATAGTAGTGCCACTACATAATCCTATACTAATTTGTGAATGTACATGATTTTTTTAAAAAGAAGCTTATTTTGCTTTGGTGCAGAAATGAAAGGCTTCCCAGCTCTGTTCTGCACAGTTCTGGGAATATAAACTAGGTCTCCTCTGATTTCAGTAATGCCAAGAAATTCTTGGATTTTACTCTGGCAATCTCCCAAGGAGAGGGACTCAGTGATTTATAGAAAAAGACAGCTATAAAATGCTCTTGCTTTCTTCAGTTTTAACTGACTACAGCATCATTGGCCTTTTGGATTTACTTCCCCTCTAGATAACTTTTTAAGATACAACATGCATTTTGCAGAGTGCAGATTAGACTGCATCTGTTTATTTTGCCATTTCTCTTTGAAGAGAAAACCTCAAGAACACACAGAATGAGAATACAGAAACCAGTCTCATGTCTGTCCCAGCTAGGCCTGGACCTGCCTAGGAATTAATTTCTCTGCTATTAAAATTTCCTTTCGAAACTGAAGATCTTCACACTGGGACAGTGTGGTATATCTGACACTGAGTATATCTATTGCAGATTATATATATATGCGTGTGTGTGTGTGTGTGTATGCAAGGCATGAAGCCAAGCCTGCAAATACCTCTTACCAAGGAAGCTGTAATACTGACATTAACATTAGTGAAGCATCCTCTCCAACAGTGTATGATACTTTTATCTTGAATAGCAAAATTACTCACTGATCTGGTTTGCTAAGACACAGGATGCTCAGATCCTGGTAGAAAACCCTACTTGAAAAGATGAGCAGAATCATTCTTACCCATAAACCAAATGTATGCTTAAACTAAACTCTCTAAACCCCCTTTTCGCCTCTTTGTGCTGCTCCTCAAAGAGATTTCCAGATGGTATAAAACAGCTGTCCAGGAGGGACTGAAGCTTAGCCCTTCAAAGCAGTGCTAGTTATGAACTTCTCTATGCCACTGCTCTTGGTATAGAAATGCTGTTTAATTGTTTCTGGTGCTGAAATTAGCAGTATTTGCCTTCAACACTTAGAAGCAAAGGCATCGGTACGACATTAAGCAAATCACACTACAGAGAAATGCCCGGGTACAGCATGTAAGTGATCAGAGAGCCATCCAGTGGACCAGTAGGAAATGGAAGAAAAAGTCATCTCGAAAAAGGGAATGAATTTATAGCTAGAGAACTAAATACCATTCCCCTCTGTTGGATGCTTTTGCTATATTTATCTTTATCGTGGGCAGTAACTAACAGATAAAATAACTGCTATTTAGAGAATGGAAAAATGCAGAACTCCAAATATGTGCAGACTCTGCACAGATGTTAAAGGGTGTATTTGCCTAATTTACAGCATAGTGTCCACTTTCTCTTTCTGCAACAGAAATTGAAGGGTAAGCAAAGCTGTTCGTTTGGGGTGTTCCTTCTCTTTCCTAATACCCCTATACTATTCTCATTCATTTCTGCCTTTGTTGTGTTATTTTTACACTGAAAACTCCTTCATGGATAAAATATTCATAACCAATTATTCTTGATCAGTCTTCACCTCCTTCTATACCCTCAATATCAGAGAACAAACGAGTTTTCTTTAAATAGCTTTTCCCAATGCAGAACCTAAATTTTATTTTAATCTGAAACAGTACACATTTTAACTAGCAAGCACAAGAAATCCCATGCACTATACAAATACTTACTACCTAAGTTCCTCCCTTATAATTTGTCTCAGTCTTTAGCAAAACAGCATTTATTGTTATAAACGGTACAAAACAACAAAAAGGTTTTCTGTAGTAGGAAACAGCATTCACCTACTGATAGAGACAGCATGTGAAATACAAGCCTCCCTGGAATATGAGAATTTTTAAACTGGATTTTTTTTTTTCTTTTTTTTCTCCATCCATTTCATAATTTATTTCAGTTTAAGAAATGTGGTATTTACTTTTGCCTTGTTATTCAATGCATTAAGAGCAACAAAAAGTTGTGTTTTACTCCAAAAGGTTTGAGATCTTAATTGTAACTGTCTGAAATTTTTAAATAATCTCCCAAGACTTTGTCATACCTACAAAAGAGGAAACAGAAAGGACTTGCATCTGATTAGATATCCTGATGGGAAAAGGACTGCACAGAGTCACTGGATGGGCCACACAGGCTAGTAGTATGCTTCTTGGTGGTTCCATTTTATGAAAGGGACATGATTTAATTTGCTACACTAAGCAACTTTGTTCCTAGATACTGTGGGCAAGAAAAAAAAAAAAAAAAAACAAAAAAACAACTCACTCATCATTCTCTCAGAAGTGACAGTTCCCACCACTGTTACTGAAATAAGCTGCAGTTATAATTACATCTCTTCCCCAGGTTACCTTGTCTTTCCAGAGCATCACATCAGCTCACCTTTGCAAAATAAATGCATGCTTTAGCCTCAACCTGAATTTGCAAATTGTTCAAACAGCACAATTGCTAACACAAAATGAACATTTCAGAGAAGTGATTGAAGCAATCTGACCTTGATACATTCCTCCATATGGATTTATGCTTGCAGGTCTACTGCTATATGCTTGCTTGAGAAGCATAGTAAGAAAGAGTGAAGCACCAACTAAAAGAATCAACACTGATATGAATCAGCTGCTTACTTAAGGATGTCTCCATACCACCTCCATAATATATACACCTCAACACCATCTCCATACTACAACACAAACAGGTCACTTGATGATTGTACGAGAAATAATCCTACAAAAAGTTATCCCACATAAAAGAAGCTGAATGTTATTCCTTCATTTGCCAAAGACATAATCCATAAAACAGAATCCTGCTATACTTAGGCAGAATTTCTAGGGTTTAAGTAGTTGCAAAGGGGGATTTCACAGTTTGCAGCAAAATGACGAAAAGCTTTAGAAATAAAACTATAGGCAGATGAGACCATTTGTTGAAGGGTTAGTATTCCTGTTCTATGCATATGTTATGAAATTCCAATGCTGGGCATATGAATTTATATTACAATAAGTCATTCATATTAAGGTATATGCCAGATGACTGAACAGACTTGACACTGCATGCTTACAGAACAAACCGCAGTGCATACACGCTTTGCAAGCACCTTCTGATTATGTTTTGCATTTTTAGGATCAAATCTGGGTCTTTCCTCTAGAGCATTTCTATTGCACTCAGAATACCTCAGAGAAGCACTGAACTTCGATATCATATATGATGCAAGATAATTTTGAATACTATTTTAAATTACTACTACTATTTCTGATTGAAATAGACATATTTACATGGTATTTATCTAATCATTGAAAATACATAGAGGATTGAAATCAATGGATTAAGTTATAGGTGTTACTCAGTGAACTGCTATTTTATTCAGTTTGTGCTATATTATATTTAAGGAGCAGGTATATACTGTGTTTTAATAGAATTATTTCAATATCATTAGATAATTGTGTTACCTCCTTTATTGTGACTGGAGTATATCCACAAATATTTTGTTTTATTATATGACTGAATTAGTGATAATTAATTAATCTTTCTGTGGAACTCTGTGATGGTTCTAGAAGGAATCCGGTAAGTAGAAAAAGCTGTAGTATGTTGAAAGCACTCATTAACCGGGTGAAGAAAAATTTAGCAGTACAGCCTGATCCTGTATCCCTCTGCCCAAAATACGAATGTCATTCTCCCTTCATTAAGGTTCCTCATCAGCATCACATTATGCTGAAATGAAACAGGATTTGTGTATGTTAAAATGAAACAGAATTTCTGAATTTTAAAAATGGAGGATAATAATTCATATGAAAATGTGACTTCAGGTGTCCCTTGACTAGATAGCTATATGTGACTATAATTACAATTCATGTTAAATAGAATCATACCCAAAATGCCTAGAAGAGAAGTCACCTAGTCCTTTTGAGTTGCCAAGGTAGATACCAGCTATACTCAACCCATTCCTGCAACATGCTTTACTAACCTTTAAGGAAATCCAAAAACCCCCAGGTACTTTAGTCAGATGCTTAATTTTTGTATTTCCTAACATTAAATTCTAGAACATCAAAGCCTAAATTATAACTAATTTAAAATTAAGAAAAACAACCAAAAAAAAACGGACCAGCTATCTATAGGCTTGAAACTCTGGACAACCGAAATGTAACTGGTGTAAGAGGCACACAGGGCATAATCTCGCATGTAGCATTAATTGCAGAGATATACAGTTTGAATTGAATCTTTCATTTTATAAAATGGGACAAATTAGTAATATTAAAATACTACTGTACAATTAACTTTTATTGGAATGTCCCTATTTTATCAAGCATATCAGTAAGTGCTTATACATAAAAGCACAACACTTAATTGAAAGTAAATAATGGGGGAGGTGCATCCATTTTCATACTAGACTGTAGGAAAGAGGACCAAGATGTATTTCACATAAATTTGTAGTGTATTTCATTTCAAATCAAGGGGACATGAATAGAAAAAAAATTCAACCCAATGATTTTTAGAAGTATCAATTTTTGAATCATGTACTTTAATAGAACAGCATTTTCCATTTGTTATTTCCTCAGCAATAGGGATTGTTTTTCAGTTCATTTGTGTTAATGTCAGTATAAAAGATCAATATAGTAATACATATCAAACTTTCATCAACAGAGTTAAAGAAAGTAGCAGATTTAGACTTCTAGCAGAAAAACAAGCTGCAATGGAAATAGCACTTCACCTCACTGGAGGACAAAAATAACATCTTACAAAAGTAGAGGAATCATAGAAAGGAAGTTAATCACAATTTCTTTGTAGAGAAGTTCAGAAAATTGTAAACAATATCACAATTCATCTTTTATATATTTCTATTTCTTTTAATGAGAGACAAGACCCATGTCATAAGATTACAGGCTGTTGCTTGTAATGTTGAATGCCCCAAAAGCACCTTTTCATAGGGGTAATTGCAAACCCATCACAGAACATATCCTACCACTTCTGCATTCAGCAGGGGCTAATATGCAAAAAAAATAATACAAGTTTGGTAAAGGTGAAAATACACACATCACAGTAAAATATACAGGTGTGCATACCAAAACTTCTTCCCACACTTTGCCAGCTTACCATTTCAAGTAGTATTTGTTTTTATTGCTATTCACTAAAATAGTCTGAATATTCCAGCTAAGTATTTTAAGAAAATCATAGAATACAGCAAAGAAAAAAATCAGTCACATAATAACACTTAGTTGTGTCCAAGTAAAGAGGGAAAAAATAACCAGTATATACCAGTATCTGCAGAGAAATGCAGTGGGATACTTTTTATCCTGTCCTCCCAAAACGGAATTACTCCAAAGGAACAATTGCAGACAGCTATCGAAAAATAGCAGAAAGAACCCCCTCCCCTCCCTGCTCTATGTTACCAGACAGACAAAACACTACAAAGCACCTAATAACAGCAGTACAGGCTCTCTAGACAGAAAGTAAGTACACAGCGTTGGAGGTCAGTTATCCCCTGCACGCCAGCTCTGACTTTTCAACTACTCTTTCCTAATGATGAGAAACACAAGAGCTACCAAATTGTCCCCCACAGTGTGCAATTGTTCCCAATACAAACTAGTACAACAGTTTACATTTGGAGGGGATGTGCAAGAAGCATCATCACGAACAAGTAAGATACAACTTGTCCGCAGAGAAAATGTATTTTCAGTCCCGAATACTTAGTGATTGATTTATAATGACACTTTTTATTTGATATCTTTCCTGAAATTTGTACCCTAATGCAACTGAAAACAACTGAACTATATCCATAAATATCCACTCCCTTTTATTTCCACCAATTTATCTTGCCAAATGAATACACAGGTTTAGGGTGTTATGTCCTCCCTTTGAACATTCAAAGTGGCCCCCACAGGAAAAAGGGAGCCTGAAGCTGGCTGGCACCTTTTACACACCAAATCCATCCTGCTAACCATGGCAAACACCATATCCTAAAAAGCTTTTATTGCACTTAGCAGCTCCCAATTTCAAAAAGCAATTTTGTTACTCACTTCCACTATTACCCTAGCTTGTCAATCAATAAAATTAATTCAAATGTTTTTACTGATACTTGAAAACAGTACTGAAAGAATTATTTTTTGCAAAGTATTATATTTTTAAGCAGATATAAACAGAGGATTCCTTCAACATGTTTCTGGGAGTATATAAATCTACTCTAGAATAGAAAAAGCTGAACATAAAAGTGCAAAAAAAAAATCACCTTAGGAAAAAGCATTTACTGCAAGGTACTAGACACTAGAGAACAGCAAATGAAGTAGTAGGAATGTAGGGGAAACAAAGAGATCTGAGAAATCATGTGTCTTTCATCTTCAAAAGTACCATAAAAACTAAGCAAAACTTCCTTCTATTTTAAATCAAAGCTGACTTTTAAAATCAGTCTTCTTGTTAAGTAAGATAAAGCTCAGAAAACCTACTTGTTGCCAACTCAGATGAAGAGTTCAGAGACCAGGGGCTGGAACTCACTGAGACTAGTTTCCTTCAGTAATAACATGATTTAAAGATTAACAAAAATTCTTTTATTTGTTACAGAAAG
This sequence comes from Nycticryphes semicollaris, assembly GCA_013400055.1. Classification (NCBI taxonomy): domain Eukaryota; kingdom Metazoa; phylum Chordata; class Aves; order Charadriiformes; family Rostratulidae; genus Nycticryphes; species Nycticryphes semicollaris. The sequence continues at coordinate 877,574 of VXBJ01001263.1, forward strand.
CTAAGCAACGGGCAAAAAGCCAAGCTTACATACCCCTCTCTCCCCAATGCACATCCCACTTGGCATTTATTTCACATCTGAAGGAGTTCTCTTCCAAGAGCTCACTTAAATCTCAGTGGGCAGCCAGTTTCAGCATCACATTTGCTTTTAGAAATATAGGGCATAACTGACATTTAGAGTAAAATATTTCATTTTGGGCAGACTTAATCCATCTCACTTACCGAATGAGACCCCTGAACGGCAAGATGATTTCCAAATCCTCAAAGCAGTATGTGTCAAGATCTTACAAAACACTGAGACATGAAAGAACAGCACTGGCAAGGCACCAGCTCTTGACAGAAATGACAGTAGTTTAGTGTTGTTTTGCTGATTTGCAGAAGTAGATTGCAGCCCCAGCTGCTGTGCAAACTGAATCATTCTTTCCACAGAGAGAAGAGAAAAGGAGACATCTTTCACATGACACACTGTCTGAAGAAGTACTTCCAGATGCATCACCACATATAGGGTACACTTCCCATTTTGCTGAAGCAGAGGTAAACAGCTCTGCAGAAATTACATGAGTCCTTCAAAACCTTTGGGCATGAACAAGCCCTTACAAGTTCTGATGCTTTATCATTTTAGGTGTTATAACTAATTTTCCATGAATTGCAGGTAAATGAAAAGGTCTGAAAAAAAAGGGCGATGAAGATTTGTCTGGCTTTACTGAGGGAGCCAAAGGCAATATATCATGCCAATGGGATCCCATGACAGTGATTCACAGAAGTTGCACCAGAAGGATCTGTTCAAAAACAAATTGACCTGGTTTATGGAACCAGATGCTCACCTCTGTCTTGTTTTTGTCACGTGTGGGATTTTTTTTTTTGTTTGTGTTTTCTTTGTTTCCTTAGAAGTATTTGGCAAGTGACAAATTAATTCGATATAACAACATATATGTCAAACCTAGCATAACCATGTCAGACTGAGGAAGTCTTCTAGCTAAAAATAAAGGGTGGAAGAATACAAAGCACAAGTAAAATATGTGTTCGTCCTAGGACTACTTTTCCCTATTAATCCATTTATGGCTACAGGTAGGTTCAATTCAGCTATCCCCTATATAAAAAAGGACAAGTTTTCATATAAAAAAGTAGCTGCATGTAACGTTTGACAAACTCGACTGAATCATTTTCTTCAGTGTTAATTTCTGTATATGTTTTTTTTAACTGGGTCTGAACTTAAACTTCCATTCTGAATGAACACAGATTTCATTGTAATAATTTCTATTCATGAGTGGGCAATAATTTAGCGGGGCAAGTAAATATTGCCAAGTAGTCTTTCCTGCAAAATTTAAACAAAACATACTCGGATTTAGGTTCAAGTCTCCCATATTAGAAGCACTTTATAATCATACTGCTTTTCCATTGATACCCATAGGGAAAGTACTAGTTTTCAAATGACCTCTGAATTCTGTATGACAAGGACATTTTAAAAGGAGAAGAAAAGACAGTATCTCTGTCATTTGTCATTTCCTCTCACCACCTACTGTTTTGATGCTTCTTTCCTCAGAAAATAAAAGTTTACTGTGTGTAGTACACAGAAATGAAGGCAAACATAAAATACAGAAAAGACTACTCAAAGAATGTGTCATAGAAGACTGGTGTGATAGAAGATTTTGCTATAACATCATACACCCAATTGTCAGACAATATAAAATCAGCATAACGCCATTGAGTCAATATTTGATAATTTTTCCATGAGTTGTCATTGCCATGGCTGCAGACAAGCTTCTTGTTTACCTTGCATTCACTTTTCTCAAATGCAAGTACATCACATAGAAACTAACTCCAGAATGAAAATTTACAGATATATCCAAAAATAGAATCTATCCTTCCTTATTCTAGGTGCTTATAACTGTCTCTATTCTCAAGAGAAAATTCTAAAACATTGGATAAAGTATTCTTTCCAAGGCCAAGAGTATCAACTTTAAGTTGATAAATACCAAGAAAGGGAAATGCTAACCAAAACCTCCTTGCTTAGAGTGATAAAACCAGTGATTATTAAATCATCAGTTTATCCCTAGTTAGTAAAAATGCTAAACTTCACATTGAAGTCCAAATTCACTATTCTGCTGAATATTAATATATCCAATTCATCTATATTTCTGCATTGGATCATCCACTGTTGCTCAATTAGTTCTCCACATAGAAGTAAAAGTACTCTGAAAAGTCAAAAACTATAGCTTTAGTATTTCTCCTTTGGTAGAACGATGGCAGATCACACTGATACAGTTACATTACAAGCAGTATGAAAGAGATTTCTTGAAATAGAAAGCAATTTCCTTCTAAACTGTTTAAAGAAAAACAAATATATAAAATGCACATATTTTATTCCCTTATTTTTTTCCTCTGGCCTACTTGCCTTACAATAATGTTTCACCTGATTGCTTATGTCAGATATATTACTGTCATGTCATGAACTATGCTGTATTCCAAAGTAGATTAATGATGAATATTTGGTTAGAGATGAGAAAACAACGCCACACTGGTTTTTGGAAGGTAAGGTCTGAACAGAATTAGCAAGGCAATCTGCACAGGGTACAGACCTACTCTTCATACCATCAAGATTAAAGAGAGAATATGTGGGCTGCCTAGCCAAAAAGGCATGCTGATAGAGTTGATAGATGTTTTCAGACAATGAAACGCTTGCAATTATTTTCTGATGACAGTAGAAGCTTGTTCCATGACATAAATGAGATGTATAATGTAATGCATCATATTCTACAGTTTTCAATGAATGCACTTGCTGAATGTAAGCAGCTGGGAGCAGGCAAAACCTGGAAAACCTTACCTAGAGTTATATCATTCAGTCTGATCCAAAAGAGTGTCCCACTGAAATTAATGGGACCTTTAAAAATTCTTATTTGCCACTTCCTCCTAAGGTACGTATTCTATTTTTTTCTGTTGAGCTGAGTATTAAGCCACTATAATGAATTCGGTGTTATTTTTGAAGAAAGACATAAAATCTTTTGATTTGGAAAAGACCTTTAAGATCATTAAGTCCAACAGTCAACCTAGCACTGCCAAAGGCCACCACTAAACCATGTCTCTAAGCACCACAGCTGCACATTCTTTTAAATACCTCCAGATCTGGGGACTCAACCATTCCCCTGGGCAGCCTGTTCCAGTGCTTGACAACCCTTTTGGTGAAGAAAGTTTTACTAATATGTAGCCTAAACCTCCCCTGGCACAACTTGAGACCACTGCCTCTTGTCCTGTCACCTGTTACTTGGGAGAAGGGACTGACTTTCACCTCACTACAACTTTCTTTCGGGTAGTACGTAAAAAGCGATAAGGTCTCCCCTTCAGCCTCCTTTTCTCCAGACAAAATATATTTATAGGAGGGAAATACCCCTATTTTAAAATGTTCCTCCTCCAAAATTTCCATTATTTGGAAAAAAGCTCACCAAAATCACAATTCATGATGTGAACACATTTAGCAAGTGTTGCTGTACAAGTTCCTCCGCAAGAAGAAACTGTACCAGTAGCACACAGTGGATATCACAAAAAGAAACAATGAGCACTCGTAGTGGGTGACCCTCTGGTTAAGGGGCACTGAAGCACCCATCTGCTCACCTGACTGGGAGTCACAAGAGCTACGCTGCCTTCCAGGAGCTAAGGTCCAAGACGTCGCCAAGAGGGTGCCACAACTCACCAAGAGCACAGACTATCCATTGATACTCTTGTGTGTGAGCACAAGAATCATAGAATAGTTAGAGTTGGAAGGGACTTTAAAGACCATCAAGTACCAAGCCAGAACCTGGGCAGAATCAAGGAATACTACAAAGCTTTGGGGGTGAGAAGTGAAAAGTGTGCTGCCCAAGTTATTTTTTCTTCCATTTTACCGGTTAGAGGAAAGGGTGAAGCCAGTAATAGATGTTTAATGTAAATCAACCTCTGGTTTTGTGGCTGGTGCTGTCATGAGGGCTTTGGCTTTTAAAACAATGGGACATTCTCAATGACTATAGCCTGCAAGGCAGGCATAGGATCCACCTGTCTAGAAGAGGCAAGGGAACCTTCGGCAGCAGGCTGGCTAACTTGGTGATGTGGGCTTTAAACTGAAGGACTTGGGAGGCAGGGTCCAAAGTGGCAACACTCAGGCCATTCCATCTAACTGAAGAATAAGCCAGGCCAAGCAGAGCAGTGACAAATATCCCTTATCTGCCTCTCAAGATGAGAAATAGAAGACCAATCACCTCAGGTGTATGTATACCAAATGCATGCAGCCTAGGGAACAAACAGGAGGAACTTTACACCCAGTCAGAAAGTTATGAGATCATAAGAATAACTGAAACATAGTGGGAAAACTCCCCTAACTGGAGGATCAGGATGAATGGCTATAGGCTGTTTCATAAAGACAGGCAGGGAAGTAGAGGAGGAGGAGTTGCACTCTATGCTAAGGAGAACCTTGAACATACAGAAGTCAACTATAGTGACTGCAGAGGCCCCATTGAATTACTCTGCGCCAAAATCAGAGGGGTCACCTCCAAGGGGAAATCTTACAGCAGGTATCTGCTACTCACCTCCAAACCGAGCCGGTAAGGCCAATGAAACAATATCTGGGTCACTTAAGTAAGCTTCAGGTCAACAGAACCTGGTTCTCAGGCGTGACTCCAACTACCCAGGCGTTTGTTGGAAGAACAATATAGCAGCTCATAGATTGCTCATCAAGTTCCTGGAATGCATAGAGGGCAGCTTCTTCAGACAAATGCTAGATGTGTGAACCAGGAATGAGGCACTTGCTACTCACAAATCAAGAAAACCTGCTTTGTAACATCTCTGTTAGTGATGCTACTGCTTTTGCTGCAGTGATCACAATATTGTGGACTTTGGAATCCTGCTGAGCATGCTGACAGTTAGTACTAAGACAAAGTTTTTGGATTTTAGAAGAGCAAACTTCAGCTCTCCCAGAGCTCAGTTGGGATGGACTCCATGGGAAGCTTCTACGGAGGATGAAAGAATTAGCAAGTGCTGGGAGTTTTTCAAGAACACTCTCCTGGAAGCACAAAAAAACACGTTTCTCCCTTTTTAAACGCAAGGGAAGTAGGCAGAGCAAGATACCCTTTGGCTTAACTGCAAGCCTCTGAGTCTGCTCAGAAGTGTACTAAAGATGGAAAAGCAGATGAATATCTGTTGAGAGCTACAAGAGTCTTGCCAGCGTGTGCAGAGACACAGCTAAAAGAGCAAAAGCTCAGCTTAAACTGAAGTTGGTCACAGATGTTGCCCTACTCCTAGCAGGAATAGGGTTAATTTTCATAAGAAGCTGAGACAGGACACAGCCAGGACAGCTGACTGAAACTAGCCAAAGAGGTATGGGATACTATGTGATGCTGTGTTCAGTATATAACTGGGGGTGCTGGCCAGGGTGGGGCAGGAATCACCCATTGGGAACAGGCTGGGGCTTTTCCAGCTTCTGATTGATAAGCAGTGGTACATTAACCATGTTTTGCGTATTCCTTTGTCAGTATTACTGTTGCTGTTTCCCTCTTCACTTCACTGCTCTGTTAACCTGTCTTTTTCCTCAAACCATGAGACTTGCCTTTTTCTTCTGATTCTCCCCCTATCCCTCTCTGCTGGGTGGGGGAGTGAAAGACCACATGGTTCTTTGTTGCTGATTGGAGCTACACCACAACACATGGCAAAAACTACAAGAAAGGATTCTTCAGGTACATAAACAATGGGCAGAAACAGAAAGAAAATACTGCCCTGCTGTTAAACAGGAGACATGAATCAGTCACCAACAATGCTGAAAAGGCAGAGGTTCTAACACTTTCTTCATCTCTGTCCTTAGCAGCACTGTTAGGTCCCAGGCCTTTGGAACACCAAAGATAGATGCGAACATGACCCAGCACCAGTGAAGGAAGACCTGGCGTGCATACTATTACAGGAGATTAACTCTGACAAATTGATGGGCTCTGACAATATCCGCACGAGAGTGTTAAGAGAACTGACTGACGTCATTGTGAGGCTGTTCTCCATAATCTTTGAGGAGACGCGGGGATCAGGGAATATCCAAGAAGAGTGAAAGCAGGCTAATGTCTCCCCCATCTACAAGAAGGCCTTAAAGGAGGAAATTATAGGTCCATCAGTCTTACTTCAGTCCCCGGGAAAGTTATGGAACAAATCCTCCTGGACATTATCACAAGTCAAATGAAGCACATAATCAGGAAAAGACACATTCACCAAGGGCAAATTGTGCTTGACAAACCTGATTGCCTTCTATGACAAAGTAACCTGCTCAGTTGATGTGAGGTAAGCAGTAGTCATCGTCTACCTGGATTTCTCTAAGGTTTTGGAAGAGTGGGTTAACAAGAACTTTATGAAGCTCAGCAAAGACAAGTATAATGTCTTGCACTTGAGAAAACAGAATCCAGGAGGGCAGCACAGACTGGGATCTACCCGGCTGCAGAGCAGCTCTATGGAAAGGGGCCCGGTGGACAACAAGCTCATACAAGTGAAGAGCATGCTGCTGTGGCAAAGAAATCCAACCGGATGCTGGGTTGCATCAAAAAAGACATCAGCAGCAGAGGTAAAGAAGTCATTATCCCACTCTACTCAGAGCTTGTCAGTCCACACTTGGAATGCTGTCTTCAGTTTTGGTCCCCACTGTACAAAATAGACGTCAATGGGCCGGAGACAATCCAGAGAAGGGCTGCCAATATGATAAAAGGACTAGGAAGCCTACCTTATGAAGAAAGGCTGAGAGAACTGTTTTTGTTCAGTCTTTTAGAAAAGAAAGCTTAGGGCGGACCTTGTCACCACATTCCAGTACTTAAAGGGTGGCTACAAAGATGATGGAGACTCCATTTTTACGAGGAGTCACATTGAAAAGATGAAGGGTAATAAGTACAAGCCTGGGGAAATTCCAGTTGAACACGAGGGAAATGTTTCACAATGAGAACAATCAGCCATTGGAATAATCTCTCAAGGGCAGTGATGGATTCCTCGACACTGGACACTTTTAAGGTTGAGCTGGAAAGGGTGCTGGGCCATGTTATCTAGACTCTGCTTTTGCCATGAAAGGTTGGACCAGATGATCCCTGAGGTCCCTTGAATCCTAGTATTCTATGATTCTATAAAGTATATATTCTTAGAATCATCACCAACCCAAAGAACCTGAAGTCCCAAACACCACTCCATTCTTCATTCTTACAAATGAAATGTAAGATACAAAGAATTTTTATGAACTTTCATCAAGAATAAATGGCATTCTGTCTTAACATTTATAAATTCAAAACCTGACATGCTCCAATACACAGCTTTTCCCTCTTTTTCAGCTTCCCTTTGCTCCAGAGACTCTCAAATCCATTCCCAAACCTGTTTCTTAATGTCAGAACAGCGTTCAACGGTCAGGCTGCAATGTGCTTATCTTAATATAACATTATGAAATGGAAATTCTTGGCAGGGAGAAGAGGAAAAACAATTTTCCAGATGCTAAACTGAGTCCATTTCTAGGTAAACTGCATATATGTTCATGACTAAAAAGCTTACTTTATCATGGGAGTGCTTGCAAACGTTCAGTTTAGCCAATTTTACTTTACAGTTGAGAAACAACAGGACAAGCAGTGCATGTAATGTTTGTTCTATTCTTTATTCTACTAGTAAAGATTTTGTATTGGAGAAGAGCAACAGAATACAGAATATTTACACCAGGCTATTTCTCTATCGACTACATCTTGCATTCACCTACCCAATTCCCAGTAAAATTCAACCAGCTGTCTGGGGCAATGAAGTAAACGGGACATACAACATTGCTTATGCATTTGAAAATTATGCTACCAAATACGTAATAGAAGGAAAAAAAGCTCTGAAAGTCATTTATAAACTTCAGGGTTTAGAACTTCATGGTTAGAAACAAGATTCATGGGAAGTGAAATGTTTTGATTATATATCCACAAAGCTCCAGCATCATAGGATGCATCACTTGACAAAGCAGGTAATTGTTTACAGGAAATAACTATGCATACCTTTGAAAGCTTTAAAAGAACAGTGTCACTTAAGTCATCACTGCAGAGAGTATATACATCCTGCATGTTATTTAGCTGAAGTTTACTATAGCTATGTAGTGACAAAAACCAAAAAGTCCGACATTTGATTGAAAATTAAGTTGCTAGCAAATGCTGGCTTGGCAGTTTACCATGACATACTTAAAACATTTCTTGTGTTTATCTTGTTATTTTATTTAGTCTTCTAGGTAGGAAATAAACAGAAAATACAAATACAGCACATCTGAATAAGTAGTTCAAGGACTCATATTCAAGTGGGTGAGAGCTGTCTTAGGAAAACGCTCCATTCTTCAAAGTGTAAAATGTCTTCTGGTACACAGCTGAGTTCACAATATCTACTCCATATCACAAGACATTCCCCACCCCCCAGTCTCTCTGTACAATACCCTAATACCCTAAATGATACTAATAGACTTTGTTTCAGAAATTAGGCAAATCATTTTGGTTTCTCTGAAAATTTGGGAAAGCATTTCTACACTTTTAAATTATAACAGATTTAAGCTGGTTATTTACAGAGGGGGTTTTAAAATTTCCATCTTCATTTTTTAAAATTCTCCTCCCCCAACACTACAAATATCATACACACATGCTGCAAATCGTAAGTCAGATTCAAAATACATTCTGGATAGTAGTTGCTCAGAATTTACAATCAAAAGCTGAAACAGACACTTGACTACTTTGTCTGAAAGTCATCAGTAATTTAAAGAAAAATCAGTCTACCAGCTCATATGAAATTATGTTTTGTTACTTATTTTGTCTGTCAGTCTTCATCTAGACACTTTCATCTTCTCTTTCAAGGTCTGTCAAAAATCTGTGTCTGAATCTTAAGTGACACTGCAAAGCTTTAAACCATCTGATACATTGTTCGATTGTTTTGTTCTCTGAATAGATACTACACCAAATTGTAGCTTGTAGAACATGAACAGAGTGAAGAGACATGTTTCAGTCACATCCTTTCTCTAAAGGATGCCATTGAGGACCACTTAGTCAATATCTTCTTTTACTATTTTTAGTATAAAAAGAACACGGGCAGAAACTCGTAGATTGATTCAGTACCACTTGACAGAGCACTGTCAATGGGTGTTTTAAAATTACATGGTGTTTTTGTAATTGCTTAATACAACAAAGAAAACTTGCATTAAATTTGCTTAGATTTGTGCCCCCCTCGCCCCTTTCCAAAATAACTTTTTCACCAAAAAGGTTTCTGTCATTTTGAAAATAGAAGTTTTGGCCAAAATTACAGGTTAAGCTTGGTTTAATTTGCAGACACACTTGAGAGTTAATACCAGAGACTAATGGGTGAAAACACCCAACAGCTCTTTAGCCCAACTAACAGTATATTGTTAATTTGATGATGGGCCCTTATCTCTTATATAACTACCATACTATAGATTCATTCTCTTGCTCCATTTCTCTGAAATAATAAATATTCAGGTATTTTATATAAATCTCCACATTGGGCACACACAGAAAGGAGACTCAACCTTAGACCTTCTAGCACAGGCCCTCTCTGAACATATTAGCACTGTAGACTCCTTAACTTTATTCTCATTGAAGTGCTAAAAATCACTTAGATGAGTGCCTTAAGTCCTGTCTGGAAGTGAAAACAATCTCCTGCAAAAATCAGTTACAAAATCTATAATCTTTGTTATTAATGATGCTATCAAGAACTTAATACACGTGCTGCCAAGAAACAAAGACACTGATCTCTAAAAAAAGATATGGTACACATAATAAGAAATACTATGTTGCACTTACCTGGGTTTACATTGTGGGTGAATTAGCATGGTTAGTACTATGGATCACTGTTTGAGCTTGCATACAGAGCTCTGAGTTCTTGATACTAGACAGAAGATGGCTACGTATTGACCACAGGTTCAAAGCTCAGTGGAACAAGGATGTGTATCCCAACACAAAGCTGTAAACCTTTGCTCACTTCACTGGAAGCAAAGCAGTGGACAATAAATTGTTACATGATGATGGCCACCTAAGAAAACACCACACCACTACGAGTTGTTAATAATGCTAGAAATTGAATCTCATCTGCCAGCCTTCCAGGTTGTATTTTACAGTTTTGATTATCACTCAAGTTATAATACTTGAGAATGAAATGTTTATATATCTGTTGATTTTCACCAAAACAAGCAGTACCTGATGGAAGAGTTTCAACACAGCAAAGTAGGCCATCACTACCCTTATTCAATTCCCTACATTCCCCTCTTTGCTACTCCACAATATAATAAGATTAATTATATGCAAAGTTTTAGATGAGCTTCCAGAATTAAAAAAGAAAGCTTTCTCTGTAACAAGCTATTCTGAAGAAACTCTTACAGATGCGTATGAAGATATTTCAGACAAGTAAAATGCAGGTCTTAATAGTCAAAGAGAAATGACAAAGTATCAAAGAATTCATTAATCTGCCAAAAGTTCCTTATCTACTGAGGAAGAGGGAAAACACATCTAGAATCAAGAATATATTGAGAATATTTTATTTAGCTAACAAAATCAGCTTTTTAGAAGTTACAATTTTAAGCCATTCTTTGTTCTACCTTTGCTAATGAACAGTTGTTTACAGTGTCTATGCTGATTAAAAAACAGCACCATTATGCTTGCAGTATTGTCCTGACACTTTTAATACACGACGTGTAGAGTAGCACAAAGAAGAGTGATGGGATGCATAATTATGCACAGATGTCATATTAGCTAAAGTAAGCCCCCAACTGTTTGTGATAAAGCTTCAAGTGAGGTTAATAAATCAGCATATTATTTTATTTCATTAGAAAGGATCAGGATGAAATTAAGAAGCTTTGTATCCAGGAAGGATGCAAAGCTCAGTCTTACAATCAAACCTAGATGAATACAGAAATAAACGTTTATTAATACATTTCCACATCCTTAAATGTATTCATATTAATTGTTCAGTCACTTATTGTGTTTATTTGATGCAAATATTCCAGCAAGAAATGTGGTGACACAATGCTTAGACAAATATAAAATTTCAGATAACTTACTTTCTGCTAGTATCCTACAATTCTAACACAAAGATTCACTGAAACGGGAAACAAAATCTCCATGCATCCTAATGAACAGCTTCAATTTCAAATAACAAGTACTTAAAAATAGTAGTAGTTTTAAATTACCACGACAATACTAATAGCTTAAGTCAAGATGCTGAAAAATTGGCATGGATCCCAGTATATGGGTACATGGACCTAGATTTTAAAACTCCAGTGTAAAACAGATTGGTGGGAAAAACATAGCAGTAATGCAAGTCCCATAAGCACTCAAGTTCCCAAATAGAGTTCATTAGCTAAAAAAGATAAAAGCATGAAAATGGTACTACTCTTTTCTTACCTGCTCTTCTAAAAAGTAATTTTTAGTGCAATTGGAAACTTCAAAATAGATCTGAAACTCTATAGCTCTTCCTATATTTTAATCTATTTTTAGAGTGAAAATGGGAAACCTCTGCTCTATTCAATCCCATTTGTTATGGGACTGTAACTGTTGAATGCCCTCATTTAAAGAGAATCTCATGGTGCAGTCACACAAGAGAAGAAATTGCCCATCCTATAGTTTTTGAGAACAGACTGTAGATTAAGAAACATTTAAAGTGTGAGGAAACCTAACATCACACTTTTTAATGTTAAACCTTAAGCAAACATTATTAATCATGCAATGATTCCAACAACTTATCAAAGACAGAAGGTACATCCCAAATCTGAAATAAACTACCTCTGGGATCTAACAGCTCCTCTCACCTCACTAGCCAGCAGGTTTCAGACTATTTTAAAACACCTAACAGACAAATTGACTGTGCAATTCTGGTGAGTAACTAGAAACAAAATTCAAGGCCTCTGCTTACTTGTGGAATATAATCTTAGATTTTTTTTAACTTCACTTGCCCTGAGGGTTTGTGAATGATTTCTGATCATTCCAACGCATTCTTGACATCAAACTTTTGGGTGTAGCCATGAAAGTGCTCTTTTACGGACAGAAGAAAACAAAAAAACCAAACTTGTAACAAATATAGGCATGCTTACTGGCAGGTCTTAGAGTCCAGGTATGTGAAGACCTAGTTTTAATCTGTCTTCAACAGCTGCTGGTAGAAGAGCACAGGAAGATCACTTAAAGCAATACTCTCAGACCATTGCTGCATTTCCTGTTGCCTGTACCACTCCAATTCATTGGCCAATGCATAATCCTTCTGTACAAAGCAGAATGCCAGAGCGTAAGGTCTGATTTCTCATCTTTTATAAGTAACCATTTTCAGGCCCTTCTCCCAAGCGTGACCAATCTCTGGTAAGCTACATCACCGTTTCTTCTTTCTCACACAGCAAGTTTATCTTGTTGCCCATCAGAATTCATCATTTCTCTAGATAAAACAAATCCGTATTCACAGCTTATTTTTAAGTTTATTCAAACTGCAGCAAGTCCAGTATCAGATGGACCTGTAGTTCTTCAATATTTTACAGTAATGAAACCCCACAGTTTTCCCTTTGAATTTTCGGGGTTTGATGCAAGTTTTCTCCACGACAATTTTTGATGATATATGGTTTTGTAAAAAACCACATTGTTTTAATACATTAGGCATGATGTATCACACACAGCGTGGAAATATTAAAGCTTTGTGGTGCAATTTATTATCACAGTTGCCTAATCATGTACATTCTGAATATGTTAAGGACACGCTTCTAACATCTTGATAGAGGACTTCTCAAAGGGATTGGAGATCAGGGTAAAAACTGGAACCTTACTAACACTGATTTCCTTACCATTTCACTACAGACTTTGAGTTGTGTGCTCTATAATGCAGCATTACATTCTTGCCTGTTGCACGGAAACTGAGGGAGAATCCAAAAGAAAACAGTAAGAAAACCCAAACCTTCTTGTAGTAACTTAACTTTACAAGGGGTAAACACAGCTAAACTTGGGCTATGGTGCAGACATCAGTTATTCTGATACAAGAGACTAAGAGAAACTCTTGTTGTGGAATTCCTTTTAAATCACCTATTCATGTCTGTGTATTATTTTGCATGATTTATTACATAGAATATGAATGACATCTACATTTGGAATTGCTATTGTAAACACACCTAATAGATAAATACTGTAAAACCTACAATTACACATTGATATTGTAAATTAATATTGCCATTTGCTAATCAGCAACCTTTGCTCCTGAGGAGAAGAACCATGAAGGAAGACCTTAACTGCAACTTATTTTTCAAACATCAGTAACATTCAGGTTTTTTCCTGGCTAAAGAACAGCTACCAAGAGCTCACATATCACCAACTGAGGCCAACACATTTTTGAACATGGTTTTTTATGCTCCACGTGGAGAAGCAGACAGATTGTTCGTCCCCACTTTCTCCATACATAAACAAGAAGCTCTGCATGTGGTTTCACAGCCATTTGCTGGGAGTTTATTCCCTGAAAACTGAAGTTTGGAAAAAGGGAACTCCAAGCTGGAAAAGCTCAAACATTTAATTGGATGTTGTAAAATTAGTTGCTGAGGTTAATTTTTGCTAAATATATCATGGAAATATATCAAGGAAACAAACCCCAAAATTTATTTCAGTTATCTGTTAGCTTTCCGATCTGAGTGTCAAAATAGTCACTTTTCCAGTTTGAGTCAGCTTTTTTTTTCTTAATTCAATAGCTAAACTGAGAAAAAAAATCATTTTCTAAACTGCTTCATTTCTATCAAGCAATTTTTCTTTCTAGTCTGAACAAGTTCAGCAGGATGGGGATTACTTTTTCCTGCGTGATTAAATAAGGGCAAATAAAATTAAGTGCATCTTAAATGGTGAAATTATTGCTTTAAAATAACAATAATCATCAACAAGATAATCCACACATTCCCAAGCATTATACATGCTGGCGTTTGAAGTGGATCTCGCATATGTTCAATAGCTTTGAATTACACTAACAAGTTGCAACATTTACAGCTACAGAGCAGGTATGTCATTCCGATGCAATGTTAGCCAGAGTTGACTTCTGCTTAGAGGAAGAGCTCAAAGATTACACTGAAAACCTACTTCAAATTATTTTTTTCCCTTTAGGATAAAGGCTTTATTTATAACCAATATAGTCCATTTATGAAAAGGAAAGAAGACTTTTATACTTTTATAGGTGTAATGAATCTCCACAGATTCACACAATTCAATACACGAAACAGTAAGATAAACACCTCTGCCTTCCCCACACATTTGTGGCAAAATTTTTACACAAAGGGCTACATTAAAAAAAAAAAAAAAAAAAAAACCACAAAAAAACCCCAAAACCCTAAACCCAAAACACCACGCCAAAACCAACACTTAAAAAAGGTGAGAGTTAAACACCAAACAAAATCAATACTTTTCTTTCATTAGCTAGTCAAATACGCACTCAATCAATACCATGTATGTTAAGTATCTGTTATAACCTACAATAATTTTGAAAAGATCTCATTCTTACCCTAGTTCTGATTTGAATTAGAAAAAAAGCATTGGGAGAAGTAAGAGATTGCTAATGTCAAAGTGCTATTGATTATTAAGAAAATAAAATTAAGTAAAATGAAAATACCAATGCATGATCAGAGTCCAAAAAGCTTCACTTGTCTTGGTTCAGACCTGCAGGCATTCTCAGGTTAAAAGATCTGCAGTGAGTTATTCTTAATGATCTCGTCTCAGCAGCTTCACTTTACATTTACTCTAATGGCATTGGTATGGACAAACACAATATTTTGCTTGAATACAAAAAGCCTACGCCTGGATTTATACTGTCAATCTCATTTCTGCAGCTATATTTTTAAGAAAGAATTTCAAAGGGGGTCAAAGAAAATACAGGACTTGACTGGAAGTGGAATATTATAAACCCTTTGAAGTTATATCAGATTTGATTATTCTAACTGAGACTGAACTGGGCAGGACTACTTTGCTCAAATTTCCGTAAGTGCACCAAATTCAACAGACTATATTCTGTGCTACTAAAGCTGGATATTCCTTAATTTAGGAAACAAAAACCATCTCCAGACAGTGTTATAAGGGGCTTTTTGCTGGTTTGGGTTTTTTTGATTGGGGTTTTTTTTTTGTTTGTTTGGTTTTTGGGTTTTATTTTTAATTTCTTTTTTTTTTAATATGAAAAGAATCTTCTTTTCTGTACTAGTGACAAAGTTAAATATGTAGCCATATTGAGTACTGTACATGGCACTTCGGAAAAGAAATCAACAATGTAAATATAATCAGTCTTGAACTCAAATTGTTTTCAAATGCACATTTTAGAGACATATTTCTGGTATCAGAAGTAAACTTATTTAATTGTCAATAAAATGTAAATAACCTCTTCAGACAGAAGTTTATACTCCTTTAAATTAAACAAACTTTTATCTCCATGATTTGTCTTTGGTCAGAATAATTAATCCTCTTGTAACACACCCAGCCAACTAATATCCTGATACATGGGACAGAGACTGAATTTTGACTTACACATTAAAGTCCAGTGCCTGAAGCTGAGAGATGCTGTGTCTTGAGTCTTGCTGCCTCAGCATCTCAGAGTCAAAGCTTGCTGAGCCACTTCAAAGAAAGGCGGGTAAAAGTTTAGAGGTGGTTGAACTGGATCAGTAAAAGAGCTGCAGCACTTTTTCATGTGAATTATGTTGCCTTGACAAAAGCTGATCCTTCTTTAAGAAGATTCCTAAATTAGTAACCCTCAATCACCAATGAGTAGGTCAGTTCTAAGTATTACACACCACCTGTTAGGAGCAGCTGAGGACCCCGGCACAGGTAAGAGCACCCAAACAAGCACCATGTGGTTCATGTGATTCAAAGTGTATTTCAAGCAAAAAAAAAAGCTGTTGGATGGCAGCTGGAATGGTAAACAGATTTACAAGAAAACAGCCATGCTAGCAGTCTGTGGAAACAAGGTGGCGTATCTGAATAGAGTAAGAGACGAAAAAAATCTATCAGAGATTTTAGAGGGAAGTTTGCCATCTACTTTGATCATGTTGATAAAACCGCATTGAAAATCTTCACCTAGAAAATTGGTTTGTTGGTTTCCCTACCAGGCAGATGCCCCATACGATGAAATGCAGGGAACAGTGAAGAAAGCAATTTTCCTCCATGAACAGCCTTAAAATAATCTGAGTTGCTTTGCACCCATTAAACAGAGCTTTAGGCATGACCAGGCAATACTTGTATGTGTATTTTGTATAAAAACTGTAGCTATGCCAGGAACACACAATTCTGTAACATAGAATAGTACAGCAACAGGAATTACCGTATGCACATTTTTCCAGAACTTAATACAAAGATGAATAATCCTGATCTTAGGCAACTGTATCAACAGTACTAAATTCAGCTCAAAGAACAAAGAAGGCAAAATCAATTATTTGTATATTAATTTCATACATTTATCCAATGTGATATGATCAGCCTAAGACTACTTTAAGTTGCATATTTAAATATAAATTACTCACCAAGAATTAGGAAGCACCATTTGTATCACTTTTGTTGAAGTACCCTCCTTGAACCATCAGACACTAAAATTAAGGTTTTCTTCTATCACTGGAGGAAAAAAAAAAAACCCAAACATTTCTGATCTCAATTATATTATGTAACCAAGGAATGATTATCTTTAAATTTGTAAATATACATATATCAGACATTGAACAGAACTCAAGTACATATTTCATCATTTTAAATGCAAAAAATACAATTCTGATAAATAATAAAAATTTTTGCCTGGAATTTGCCACATTTTAGCATATAAATAAAGGATTCAGAACAGTCTCACTCTGTAAAATGTTTTACTTGTGTTACTATGACTACACATGCAGTAAAGAAGTCAGAATTTGCCCCTTAATAATGGGCTGAATACTTAGATCCTCCTTAGCATCCCACTCCCACAAGCTCTGTTACAGAAATAAACCATCAAACTTTGTCTCACTACAAATATTTCCTCTTATTACAAGAGAGGTTAATAAAAATATCAGTAAGCGTGATTAGTTTGAATTTTATTGCCATGTGTAAAAAAAAATTAGCATTGTAAACATCTGTTTTATTTGAACAGAGTGAAATAATAGAACCTTTAGCCCAGCATTAAAACTGTCCCCCCCATGAACAGGGGCAGTAAAAGAAGTGATACCACTAAAAAGGTTTCTAATACGTATTTATCCTGAAATTTTTAAGGAAATAAAGAACTGCTATGTTGGCTATTTATAATGGACTTTTTATGCATATTAAGGTGATCTCAGTGTACATTTACAAACATTTTTCTGTTTTACAGACATGCAAGGCGATGTCAGTTTTAGTCAAAGCAGTATCAGTCAGGCAACCAGCAAGCTAAAGTTAGGTTCAAGAGGTCACACCAATCACTTGTATGTTATTTTTATTTTGTCATTTTGCTCAGATAATCAGATTATACCAGCGTTTCAGTCTTTCACAATTTAATTAGGCAAAGCCTTCATTCATTCCAGACACTTGCACAATTATGGCAGATAATTTAGGGATGTAGACAAAGATGAAGATGAAATCAAAGCTGACACGATGCAGGAAAAAAAAAAAACAACCCTGAATTAATATTTTCCTTTTGTCAAAGAGGCTCCTTCTCCACCTGCTCTCCCTCTTCTCCTCTTGGGCATCCATCTAAGCAGAGTATTCACAGGTGTTGACAGGTCTGCAGATTTCTGTTAATTTTTCAGATCTGTAAACATCCATTCTTTATTTAGCAGCGATGCCCACCAGTTACAAACAGCTTTAAAGCATGGCAGTTCTGGGTAATGTACTCTGAGGTCATTAGCCACAGAGCAGCTTTTTGGAGCCAGTACTGCACAAGAACCTGGGGTTTGTGAAGGTCAGAGGAATACTTCTAACCTCTAGTAGTTAAAGAACTAGGTTGCAAGCTTAGGCAAGTGTAAAAAAATTCTGCCATTGCTGTATTAAAAGAGATAGCAATTTTAATACAAATAGATTTGCTATTTTTCCTTATCTGAGAGTAGAGGGAAATTTGTTATTCAACATGTGATTCAATATTCAGTTGCATATTCAGCATGCAAAACCTGTTTAGTTTCCAGTGTACTTTTTGTTTGTAAGCAGGAGGCAGATGAGTGAGCAAGAGTGAGAGGGAAGGCACTGTAAAGTGTTAGAGTAATTACTTACAAGGTCTGTTACAACAGTCTCTAGAGGTGCTATTTGTTGAAAAAGCAGCTATTTAAAAGCAATACTTGGACAAGCAACCGATACAACACAGTTTCAAACCACTGCTTAGAAACTAAGCACACTAAGCTTCATTGGAGAGAGCTGAGCTTCTTTTTGGATTTATTGTTATTTCGTACATTATTCTAGAGGCAAAAAGGAAGCTTTCCCCCAAATAAGCCACATTTGATTGCAAAGCAATTTACACAGAGAAAATGATGTTATACTATATTCTAGGTGTCAGATCGATTAAAATTTCTCAGACAGTCATGGATTAAAACTCATGAGCTGGAAACTGTGCATGGCATAGCTTATAATACAATACCCTGAAATTCAACAAAGTAAGCAAATGACTACTATTAGATTCATGATTGGAAGAAAAGAAACACAAAGTCACAACTTCAGCAGAAAACACGTCTGAGCACCATGCTCAGGCAGGTGTTAACCCAGCCACAGAAGCTGGAAATTTCCACATTAAGCTTATGCTAACACTGCACAGCATAAATGAAAACAGGCTGAAGCAAAAAGTGCATAAACACTATTGATTACCATATGGTATAGACAGGAATTAAAAGATATCAAATATCACAAATAGAAAAAAAAAATCATAGAATCATCTAGGTTGGAAAAGACCTTTAAGATCATTGAGTCCAACAAGACGTAAAGTCTCTCAGTTTATTTACTAATTAAACTAACTATACTAAGTACATACAATGCCTATATATAGTTAACTATAGCTTTAAAACTGGTATTAGGGCTGTTGCACCAGCAGAGTATGCATTTATGTATACTCATAAATAGAAGGAATGAGTATGTACAATTCTCTACTTAGGAGACTTCAGTGCTGTAAGCATCCTCCTGTAGTTGATAATCAAAGCACTTAATTGTCTGTACCTCTTTGAGCATTATATGACTTCAAAAGTACCAGAAGAGTATACAAGAGAACCACAAAACACCATTCCACACCTGCTAGGAAATTCCATTCCCTTTACGTATCAACAGTCTGGCATTTTGCAGTATGTCTGCTTCCACTGATGTTTTCTCTGAAGTTTTTACACGTGCACCATTCTCCACAGTTACAAGAGGATTGTTCTTCAATTAAACCAACCTTTACTTACATTTATTTCCATCTTTCTATTTCCCGCAGTACTAGAAATTCAGGATGCTTTACAAGTCAGACATTCAGATGAACACACAGTGATAGGATGTAAGCTAAAACAAGCTTTTCTTTCAGTAGTGAGAAGCTCAGCAAGTTATGGATCAATGAGAGAGGTAGTGATGAAATTTGTGAAGCATTTCTATTTGAGTAAGACTGCTCAATAAAACTAGGACAGCTCTTTGAACACCTGAAGTTACAGGAAACTACTGCAAGAAATTCTCTATATATTATATATTATATTTTGTATATATAATTCTCAATACAGCTGCATTTCACTGTTTCCTTATGCTCACTATCAAGCTCAGTTAAACATCATACATTCTTCTGTAAAGCTTCTTCCACCTTATATTAGTAGGACATAGAACAACAGGACAACCATTCAGCATTTGATTCCAGAATTCAGAATAAAAAATGAAAAGGGCCAAGCACTCATATTATTACCTGTTTTACTTGAAAGAAAAAGCTCAGCTGATGAAGCAGGCCATGGGGGTTCATTTCCCAAATGCCTAAGAACACAGAGGGATTTTTTTGTGTTGGTGCTTGATTAAATTAATGACAACTCAGGTCATTTACACATTTTTTATAACTTCTCCAGAATTACATTAAATGCTGACAGAAGTACATTATGCTTGTGTGATTGAAAGCCCTTCAGCAACCTTATCAATCTTTAATGGTAAAATAACACGTCTTTGGCTTTTATTTCAGAAGTTTGCTTTCTGATTTACCATATGCCTCAGGTGCATATAATTTTTGTTTCTTAAAAAAGACTTTGGATTTTCAGAGGAAAAAAAAAATCTACTTCAGGAATGAGACAAAGGGTGGGCAGGAACTTATAAAGCTATATAGACTGAAAATATTTTATAAAAATAATACAAATTCTTAAAAATACACATAGGAGTGAAATAAGATGCCCAACACAGATTAAATGTAGATTTAATTAATTTAAACTAAATTTTAAATTAATTAAAAAACCACCAGAAAACAAGAAAAGAGATTAAAAAAAAAATTAACTGCAAAATCAGAGACTGAAAGGACTAAGTTTTCATGAATAATTAAGTGCTTCTACTTTCAAAAATACTTCAGTTGGAAGTTCTTTGCTAACTAATCCTCATTGATTTGAAATTGGATCCTCAGCATTTAAACAGAATGTCTGAAAGAATCCAGAATCCTTCAGCATGGATCCTTGCAGCACTGTAACCTTAATTTACTTTGATTCTTTTTGATTCCAAAAGAAATTATTTTTCCTTAGAGGGGATAAAAATTAATTTTGTTATTAGGGTTGTGTGAAGATCAACATGAGATCGTTAAAATCAATGACAACTCTGAATAGTGATTTCAGGGAGGGTTGCCTGATACACCTATTAGAAGAATGTAACTGTAAATCCACAGTGGAAATAGCCTTACAAGTTAGATGTCTCTTCACTATAGGCAACCACAGTATCAGCTTAATATGTTTGATTCCAAAAGAGTCTGCTTGATGTGGTCGTAAGAAATTGAAGATACTGCACTTCGAAGTATTGCAGGGCATGTGTAATGTAAAGAAGTCAGTGGACTTATTTCAGTGGTCTTACTAACACACCAACAGGATTGATAGTGACAGAGCTGAAACTTTTGGATAAGCAGCATTTATTTTTTAAAAAAAGATAAAAAAAAATTTCACAAAACCCACATTAAGAACAAAGTTAGTATTAGCAGCAGACCAGGCAAGACGACAAGTATGTTCACAGGTTAGGCACTTACACTGCTCAGCCTAAGAACTGAACCAGGCAATTTGGCACTTACACATGCACAAGTATTACTTTTACTTTATTTCCATCATTTTGCTTCTTTGAATCTTATTTTCATATAAGCAGCTTAAAGGCTTTGGACTTTGGCTTCTTCTGACCCAAATATATGATGCTTCAGAGAACATTTCACTGGGAGACACTAAAGAAAAGATAACTCTTTAAACATCAGCGATTCAGGTGGAAATTTAAGATCTGATTCTTCTGCTGCCATGGGGAAAATAGCATAGCTGGAAATACACTGAAATGCAACATATCATTATTTGTCATCTATAGTGTAGTCACACCTAGAAAATTCAGAAAACTCTAGCAAAGGGAATAAAAAAAATACCTTGAATTCAAGATATTCTACTCTTAAAAGAGACAAAAAGTAGATGGTGCTAAATATGCTCGACTATAGTACTGTCTGAGATGACCTCCTGTCATCCCTACTACCCCCACTTCTCCTACGAATTTATGATGCTAAGACAATGTCCTTGTGCAGGCAGTAATAGGAACTGAACAACACAGTACAGCAAAGTATGTTTTCCCTCACTGTACCAACAAAGTTCAAGAATACATTCCATTACTAAGAAATGTATTTCCATGGACAGTCATGTATCCCCAGAACACCATCATGGCTTGATAGCTTTGGGAATCTAAAAGGACCAAGGGGAATTTCTAATTCTAATTAATTGAGCAGTAGTAATCAATAGGCTACCCTTCTTAACCAAAGGTTTTACATGTTTTTTGGTAGCTATTCCAATCACACTGGCAAAAACTGTACTTTGCATATCTTGGTTTTGGGTACAACAAATCTTCCCAAACAAGAAGTGTTGCACTTGGCTAATATGCTGAGCTAGATCTAGGTCCTTACTTCAGCTGCTTCCAAGATGCAAAGCAGTCATAGATCCAATCTTTCATGAAGGAGAAAAGTCCACACAGAAAAGATTAGAGCTTTAGAGCTAGATGTGACACACCTGAAGCTTCAGCAATTCACAGCTACTGCAGCAACTACACCAAAGATGAAGAGCTGGCACAAAATAGCACTGGACTTGCACCCTTCTTGCACTTAGGCTTTGACTCGCACTTGTATCTAAACAATGTTCTGTGAACCCATTGAACACAAAAACCATTTCATTCAGAAACTACCCTCTAAGCAATGTAAACTTGATCGCTTTGCAGGTTGTGCATTAACACAGTATTTCTTTGTGAAGTTTCACTTTCAGGACCAAATGTTAGGTCAAGTCCAGTGAATTAAGTCAATTTCCTTTCCTTAGAAGGAAAAAATATAACAGTAATGATATGAAAGTCACACATAGATAAAGCCACATTAAGGATAAAGACTGTTAAATGGTGGTGGAAGTCAGCTATACTGAGGTACTCTATCAGCTAAAGCACTGACCAAATTAGTCTGTGGTTCTTTGGCTGCCTGTATTACCCATGGTTAGCAAAGAACTAAAAGGATTGTGCAATGTTACAGTGACTTATTTTTAGTATCAGTCACATATAAATAATACTTTACTCTACAAAAAGGAAGAGTTTATGGGAAAATAACTACTTGGCAGCCTCAGCAATGAATTGTGTTTAAGGAGAAGAGTCCCTGCCCAAACCTGAAGACTGAAATCTGTATCAAATACCATCTTTGGTTTGGCATTTATGACCCCTGATATAGGAGGAAATCTACCTCGCTGTTTCATTTGCAAAGAAAGGAGCATTTGATGTAACCTTTACCCCCCCTTTACCCAAGTGTATGGAAGGTTTTCTTAAAAACACAGGGTTCTTTAGAAATATGCAAGTTTAACATTTCTATTTGCTCTGATATTACTAATTTAACATTTCTATTATGCCACTCCTACCCATTCACTTCTGCAATCATTGCTGTTGAGATATTTATTTTTTGCACATGAAGACCTAGCTTCTACTGTAAAAAAACTTTCTTCCCTTATCAGTAACCAGAGCTGCTTTGAGTTCCTCCCTCCATCTTGCTTTTTTTTTTTTGCCTCTATCAAAAATAATTGAAAGTTACTAATAGAAGACTAATGGACCAACAGAGACTCTTAAATTTAGAAAAAAAAAAAACCCCAAGAGAGGTGAGATTATTCAGGATAGCAAGAGTCTTGTGCAAAATGAATCTACATGCCCTTCTGTCAATTGTCTTGCCATGTGGTCATGCTAACATGGGAAAGACAGGCAGACTGTGAATCATAGCAAAGAACGAAGAATAAAAAAACCTCACCAGCTTTATATTAACCTAAATACCTTCTATGAAAAAATAATTTAAGTGATGTCCAAAGTAATGTGTGAAACTCGTGAAAAGCAAAAGTTATGAGACAGAGTGATTGACAGCATTTTTCTGACTTATTACATGTGTTTCAACTGACTTTGTTTATAGCATTCTATTATATCCTAGAAACTTAGAAAACTAGAAATCACGCACTAGAAGCACTTTAGAAGCAGAACAGAACTTAAGCATAGGCAAGCAGTCATAAAACTATTACAGACTTCTGGATACTGAATGCAGAAGCCAGTAAGCTTTCTTCTCTCTTTTCTCAAGCCCCCAAGAAGGCAGAAAGGAAAGAAAGTGTTGAAATTATTAAAGCAATAGAACTGAGGAAAAAAAAAATGAAACTCCAATAAAGTAAGATGGGTCACAAGCTCCCTGGCTACATACATCATCCAGTAGAGAGGGAAAAAAAAAATATCTGAGGGAGAAATTGCCCTGTAAAATTCCAGAAAGCAATATATCAGCTACATCCAGAATATTTTTTAAGGGAAATATATTCTATTTGTAGGTCAAAACCCCAGCACAAATGGTGATGGGATAACTAGAGTTATTTTTCTGTCTGAGGTGATGAGAGCACAATAACTGATGACAAGAATGGCATCTAAGAGAAAAGTTTTATTGGCAGCCATTCAAGAACACATTTCTCCAAACACAAAAAAATATGCAGCTAAGAATAGTGAGTTTCACAGTTAAAGTAAAAAATGTTTCAGTAATCTTAAAATGGTGTCAAATGAAAAGGAATAAAGAATTCAATGCTACTACTAAAAATATCAATAAAGTGGGAGTAAGCAAGAACTATCAGTTTTATGGCTAATTTTCGTAGATGCACCACACTAACTCCATAGAACAGAGACCAACAGTCCATTTTCTTTTGCTTATTTCACCTGTAATTTGAAGTGACTTTAAGTCTAGACATATCAGCATCACAGCATTTGATTTCTCTTTGCAAGTAACGTGCAAAAATGAATCCTGGAGTTCATCAATCAAGCTATGGTTTAGATTTCCATGTTCTGAAGGGTGTGTGGCAAATGGATGCATATTCCATTAAAAACAGAAAAAGAAATTACCTTATGCCCCTTGAAAGCAACAGTAAGGAGATTAGAAATATACACCACTGAAAATTTTCTATTATAAAGTTCTTAAGCAGCAAGTGAAATTAAAAGTTATTCTTCTACAGGAATCTAATTTTTGCTGTATGCGACCTCCAGTTCAGCTATTTTTGTACAAAATCTTCTTCAACTATCCCAGAATTCAAACCCAACTTTAGTCAATGATTACCCTCAGTTTTGTTTTAAAGAGAAGAGATAAATATTTAAGCTATACATCAGAGGTTTCCTTTCCTGGCTCTTTGACAAGTGCTCCCTGTTAAATCCATTTCTTTTAATCAGCCCCTGGCTCATTATATCATAATTGATCAGGTGAAAAAAACAGCCATTTCAGGATTATAGACGGACTGTGTTGTGTACTATTTCATGAAAGGGCATCATACAATTTAACATGAAGTAAATACCAAACCAAACCAAAAAGAAACAACCATCCAAAAAAAAAAAAAACCAAAAGAATTGTATCACTTTTAACACGAATTAAGAAAAAAATAAGTAATGAAAAAATGCTGTATATGCAAGAGCAAGTTAAAGAAGGAACTAGACCCCTTACTGAAGAAACAGAATGGATTCTTGTATTTTGGACAGCTTCTCACCTTTTAAAGGCTGAGTCAATGGAATTACAAAAGAACGGATGGTAACTTGTGCAGTGAGATGAAAGGTACTGCTGCTAGCAGTTAAACCTGCTCTTGAAAAATTAGGTATGTCACTCAGTCATTACATGACTATCACCTGGCTCAGAGATGACGTTCTACGTATGTCAGAAGGAGAAGCAGGGAGAGGTTGAGAGCAGAATATGAATAAAAACGAACTGAATTAAAGGCATCTAGTGAAAGTCAAGTACTAAAATATTTTTAGGATATACCAAAGGCAAAAAATTTAAAATGCAAATCAGAAAGAACACATGTTATCAATCACTGCCTAAGAATGATAAATGAAAATGTATTTGCTGAAGACAGGAAGTATTGTGTTCGAGGCACAGCAGAGGCGCACACTGGAACAAATAACATTTATTTTGGTCAACTTACTGGGAAAGCAGCAGGTGATTATGACGGTGATTTGAATGTCACAGGAATTCAGTGAGGCGCACCTAGGAGCTCAGCAAATTCTGCAGAAAAGCAAGAATAGCTGATTTTTAGCAAAGAGATTTTAAAACTTAAACTGTTTTTCCCCAGGATTTGTTCCCAAGAGACACAGTCTATTACAACATGCTTGCAGCCTCCCAAGCCATACGGAATGCGGGTTGATGGAGTCTAGTTCTCAATTTATTCAAGCAAAATGCCAGCCAGCAATAAAAAACAAGTCATCTCTAGAGAGCAGCAGAGCTGCCCCAGGAAAGGAGAATTCGTACGAATAAACTGTTTGCCTCCAAACATTCTGACGCTCTGTACTCTTGTTCTCTCCTTTGCCTTCTTCCCGAGGCAATGCATTTTGGGGAAGGCTCAATTTCAGATCTGCCAGCCAAAGCCACTGCTCCAAGGCAACAATCCCCTTTAAAGCTCTTAGTCTGTTGATTAACAGTCACTCGGACATTTCTAATACATTTCCAGCAATATTGATCATCATAAAACAAGCTGGAACCAGTAAAGTCAGAGCAGTGTCATTGGGAGCCCCAGGATGCACCACAGCACTGCTGCAACAAGTAGGGATTTTTCTGTTTTGGATATTACATCTTGTGGAAGATACAGACAAAGCGCCGAGCTGGCGACGTTACCAGGAAATGCTGATAGTACTCTGAAGTTTGGCTTCAGAGCTGTTTGGGAGGTAGAAATTATGAAATGCATCTCAGCTCAAGTGTAAGAGTTTTGGACTCACTGAAGAATCGAAAGACAATTTCATTGCAATTATAAAGAGATACTTTTCATTACTTTTCTAAGAAACAAGATGGATTTAAAGTTTTATAAACTTAATTTTCTAGGGCGGATATATGTGAATTAACAAGATAATTCCACCAGTTCTAAAATGGCACACTTTATGCCTATATTAAAAAACCAAACCCATTTAGAACACTGACATACTAAAATAAAAAAAAAAAAACAATTAATCACTNCACCCAAGCTTTCATTTTGGAAATAGGTACTTGTATATTAGAGATTTAGTTTTTCCAGACTGTACTATTTAGCTTAACTAGAGACATAGGTACATTGGAATGAACAGACACACCCACCTCTTTCTTTCTCATCTCCACTTAGCCTCACACTCTTTAAAAACTGTAATGCAATAGGTACTTTCTCACAACCAAGTCCATTTTATGTTCCCAGCCTCCTGTCTACCCTTTCCATTTACTCACAGCTATTGTGTATGTTCCCTGTGACACTAATAGGACCTGCCCCACTGCCAGAGCTCTGCAAGGCACAAGGCACAGCCTAATGGATACCCATCTCCCTGCAAGAAGGCAGAACACATCATCTCATCTGCCCTCACCACCTGTCTGCCTACATCCATGCCAAGATGTAGTAAGTCCTGATGTCATTTTGACTTAGGGCACTCCAGCCTTTTCCCGCACCTCTTCATTCCCAGGAGTTACCAACTGGCAAGGTACAGGTCACAGATGCAGGAAAGCCAAGCAGAATAAGAGATTCAAAAGATAGGAAAAAATGACCATATAATGCCGTCTCCAAAAAGATTGGGAGATGCTGTTTTGCCTTCCTCTATTGGAATTAATCTTTTCAATTATTCATGAACATTTCACAGCATTTATTTATGCAGAGGCATCTGTCGATAGGGTCATAAGATAAACTCTGTGCATTCAACAGGTAAAAAAATACATTAAAATTATACTGCAATTATTAATTAGTACTTAAATGGCAAAGAATGTGAGCCTTTTTGTANTAGAACACTGACATACTAAAATAAAAAAAAAAAACAATTAATCACTGTAAAGCAAAATAAACACAACCATCATTAACATACAATACTATCTCCTTCATAACATTTATCTGTCATATAGATCTAAACCACAAATTTTAATCATGATTGTATCAAGTAAGAAATAGTTTTTACTTATGTTTCCCATATGCTTAAGAATTAGAATACTACAAGTATCATGAAATCAAATTATTGAAAAAAGTAGCTATGAAACAAAGCCTAGATATATACATTAATTATTAACTGGCATTTCACTGGTCTATAGTGAAAAGTGAACTCCCCTGTGATGCTTTCTTGTCACGTAGCAGCTCTTGATAAAACAATGCTATTCCCTGGGTACAGCTTGATGATGTGTTTTGGCGGTCCTCTATGTCCCTGTGTTTTTTCTAGTCACTTTTTCAACCTTTGTAATGACAGAGTATAGCTTTGCTTGTGTGGATTGTTGTGGCTTTTTAGG
>VXBJ01001263.1:905447-955685 GCA_013400055.1 Nycticryphes semicollaris
GTCCTGATGTCATTTTGACTTAGGGCACTCCAGCCTTTTCCCGCACCTCTTCATTCCCAGGAGTTACCAACTGGCAAGGTACAGGTCACAGATGCAGGAAAGCCAAGCAGAATAAGAGATTCAAAAGATAGGAAAAAATGACCATATAATGCCGTCTCCAAAAAGATTGGGAGATGCTGTTTTGCCTTCCTCTATTGGAATTAATCTTTTCAATTATTCATGAACATTTCACAGCATTTATTTATGCAGAGGCATCTGTCGATAGGATCATAAGATAAACTCTGTGCATTCAACAGGTAAAAAAATACATTAAAATTATACTGCAATTATTAATTAGTACTTAAATGGCAAAGAATGTGAGCCTTTTTGTATGCAATACTTTACAAAGTATGAGAAAACTGTAATGGTTACTGATCTACCACTTGCCTTTTAATTGATCAAAAAGCAATACTGTCCTCTAAGCAGCCCAACTAGCTTTTCTTGAGGATGATGATCAGATGCTAGACTTATCTGTATACACTGAAACACAGCCTGACCACGGTTTTCCCCAGTGCCTGGAGAAATATAGGCTGCCTATACACCATCCCACTCCCTGCAACTCTAGCCATACTCCTGTGTGCTGCCACCCTCTTGCATATTTCTAAAAGCAAATCTATCCTAGTACTCTGGTGTGGTGTGCTAGGTTCTTCTAACCTAGGACATTTGAAGAGGACATCTTCCCAGAGTTCACCAGCAGTTAGATAGACACAGCAGATCCGGGAGGAAACCAGGAACATAAACACATTAGAATTTCCTCCCACACTTAAGCTGACAGAATGAAGCCTGGAGACGTCAGTTAAGTACGTGTCAGTTCTTCCAACCAAGGAATAAGGTGGCCAAAGCTCAGTGCTGGGAATCGGCAAATAACACCCAAGTCTCCATAGGCTTTTGCAACCAACCAGCGCTTTGACCAGACAGATGCACTGATGCTTGTGGAGTGTTAGTTAACCAAGTTATCATGTGCTGTGAGACAGCAGGCAAAGTTTTGATTGCTGCAGAGGAGGAGCTGAACTGGAAGGAAGATGATCTTTCAATATCCCTTCCAGTCCCTGATATTCTGTGATTCTGTGAAGGGAGTACTTAGCTCCCAAAATATAGAGTATTTGTAATAAACACTCAATTAGAGATTTTTTTTAACAGAAGTTGCTGTCTGATACCATCACCCTATGGCTATCAATTAGAGATATTTATAAGAAAAGCAGCCAGCAAGTGGACTCACAACAACAAAAAGATATATAGATGTAGGTATGTGGTTCAGCCTTTCTCTCCTGGTTCACGTCTGAGAAGAAAAAGTACAAAAACCCAGTTTAAGCAAAAATAAACTTCATGCGGGATTAAAGACAGGCAGAGCAAAATGAACAGAGAAAGTAATCAGACATTCTGTTGAATGCTTTAAGAAAATTAGTTTTCTGGTGAAAATTCTTTAAGAACAGTCTCCAAAACCAGACTTAAGCAAGTTATTTGCAGGGAGTAATTTATTCATCAAATTTAGCCTGGATTTGCCCCATATGAAAATGAGCTAAAAGAATTCCATTACACAGAAATAGCTTTAGCTAATCCTTTATAATGCACCAGGGATATATGCAAATTAATTTGCTTCTCAAAGTTTAAAACATTGCACAGTGTAAAATCATTTTATGATTGTCTAGCAAATTGTTGTAATGTTCATTTATGCCTGATAATGTATACTAGAAAAAATTCAAGAATTTAACAAACAGTATACCAAAGGGACTTATAAAAACACTGTAATTTGTTCAGTGTAAAATAAGAGAATTGAGTCATGTAATAATGGATTATTATAAAGTATTAGGAATATCTACAGCATGACTATGGAAAAACCTCTACAGGAAAATGTCATATAAGTCACCTGGAGATTTATTTTTTATTTATTTATTTTTATAGCACATCAGTGGTTCATACAGAAGCTGCTCTCCAGAGATCCTTCCTTGGGAATCTACCTACAGTAAGTGTTCCTGATGGGAATCAGATTTACAGAACAATGATGATTTCTCTCATGAAGAAAACCCAGAAGCTAAACTGTCTTTGACCACAACAGGAAGAAGGGAAGCAAACAGAAGCACATCCTTCTCTGAAGTATTTGTGTACCAGTACAACAGCTAAGCACCACCAGCCACTCAGCTCCAAGCAAATCCAAGCAATAATATACCTAAGTTAGAGTTAATGGAGATGACAGCTCTAAATTGTAGATTACTAATTACACATTCTTTAGAATGACTGCCACCAGCTGAAGAGTTATCTGTCAGCCTAGATGATTTGGTATCAAAGGGTATTAATTAAAAGAAGAAATACCTGAAGTCGTACTGCCATCCCATGGAGCTGAAAAAGCCTCCAGAATTTTTCCTAGTGATGAGCAGTATAGAAACGAGATGTTGTTCTGTAAGAGTCACAGTTTTTTTGCATAAACTAAAGTAGAAAGACATCACAACAACCATAGCCACAGCACTGCAAGATAGCCATTTTCAAAAAGAAAGTCAGATATCTTTTGCAGTTGAAGACAGCAAATGCATCTATAGATATACTTAGCATACTTTTAGATATTAGGTATACTAAATTGGAGCCTTGGGGTTTTGTTTCTCATCTTTCCACCTCTACAGCAGTTTGATATCTGAACTGCATTTAGCAACAGTGATGTTTTTACCATTATGTGTCTACGATACACATTTTTTAAAAGCCCACAGAGTAACACTTGGCCAAAAAAATAAAAAAAAGCCATTACAATTTCTCCACAAACATCAGAAATTGAGTGGACTTCTACATGTTGCTAGAACATCTTTTAGATTACAGACACTACTAGAAACAAATGCACTAGTGATTACATGATAATTCAAGGCCAGAGTACAGAGTAACTTCATTTATTGCAATATAATGAGCTTTCACGTACATATTTGTTAGGTCTCATGGTCAGCTCCTAGAAACCTAGAACAATTTTCCAAGAAAGAAGCAAACTCTTCCTCCTTGTTCGCCTCATCTGTTTTACCTGGGCAGTTAAGCTAAATTCACCTCAAGTTGTAGAGAAATCAGGAACAGAGAACAACTATCTAGATATTAAATAGATAATTTACCAGTGACCCTCTGTTTCACATTTATGTCAACATCTGCGAGGGCATCTAGCGCTAAATCACTTCAACTGATGAAATACAATTTATTCCACATGATATTTTCTTCTATGCCAAGTGCCACACAATGATTATGATGAAAGCAAAGACTGCATATGTACTTATATTAATTAGCAATTATTAAAAGACAGGTCCCCATGATTACTGCTTCACAGACACGAAAATGAATTCGTTACTAAAAGACCATTGCCAGCAAGTGAATATCTGATCAGCTTTGGCAGATCAAAAAAGCATATTAAATGAGTAATCAAATGATAAAGTGTATCATTTGTATAAATTACTAAAGGACAACCTCCCCTTCTGACTGAGATGCTCAGCTTTACAGAGATTATTTACGTAGTTTCACACAGCGGGCAAATCCTTTGCTACCACGAGTCGCGCTGGTGGAGGGAATGATTGTTACCGGATAAATTGGAAGAGATGCTGCCTCAAATAAGAGGTTTCTGTATTCTGCCTGATGGTTCCATAGCACACTACTACAGCCTATGATAAGTTTATATTTTACCTGAATATTCTTTTGACCCACGCTGCATTATTTCTATTTAAAAACAAAACCAAACCACTCCAAAAACCTAAAAGTCCTCTCAGTATGTCCTGAAAAGGCAACACAAGATATTCTAGATCACAAGCAACAAAGTACATGTTATGTGATATACTTTTGTCAGATAATGCAACACAAAATCATTATTTTTGGAAACAGTCAAAACATCAGTAAGGAGCTAGAACAATAGAACTAAAGAAAAAAAAGTTTTTTCAGGCCCCAAAATGTATTGTTTGGTATTTAGGTAGTTCTCAAAAACAGGTGGGCTTTTCTTCATAATTGAAGTTAGGCAAATCAATAAACCACGGAAGTATTTCATAAATAATCAGCATACAACCAAAGGATGACATTTCCAAAGAATTTTGGGTCAACTGAAGACAGTAGCCACAACTTGCTGGCCACTTATTTATCAGATTATAGAAAAGTAATATCTGGCAGCAAAGAAGTTACTGTAGAGATTTGTTTCATATAAATTTGAACATATGTTTAAGAAAAAAAAAATACATATCCGTTTCCTTAAATTGATTAAAAATAGTTACTGCATATGCTTCAGAACTTCTTTCAGCATGTCTTGATTATGGCCAGCAAATTTTGTCTTCAGAAGGACTGATGTTTTAGCTCATCTAAATTTAGAAATTGTCCACTTCCTGAAGAAGTTACATTTTCCACATTTTTTTCATTATAGGGCATACTTCTTGTGGATAAGGTTTTCTTTCCTGTGAATATCTTCAAAAGCAATGAAAATATTACTGTTCAGGCTCATGATTAGGAAGCTAAACCATATATTTTCATTTTTCAGAGAGGCATTTTTGAGGTAGACAGAAGCTGGCTGAATTTATCAAGTGAATCAGAAAATTATTTATCAGATCTGGAAGTAAATTTGCAACATTCTGGTTGTTAGTTTTTGGTCCAGTTACACATCCATTTTCTAATTAAAAAAGCTCTTGAAGCCCTGCACTTCCACTAAACCATTATAATCTTCCCAAATCTTATCCTTACACATAATTACACATCTATATGCAAGCATCCTTACAGGTAGTTTTTTAGTTAAAATAATTTAAAAAATATCAACATTAAATATTTCAAATTAAAAAATAAAACAAAACTTTTCTGCTCCTCTTTAATATGGGGGTTTTGCATACTTTGCCAGATACCTTGTTTTGGATGGCTTTGATTATCAGGTAAATAACACTTTTGCGTATATAGTATCTTTGAGCATGAGCAAACAAAGATATCCACCTTGGTTTCTACTAGTTAAACTGCAACCAGGATATGTTTGCATGAAACTGCCAATTATCTTTAAACATGAAACCTTAAAACATATGTGGCAGAATATGCTGCATATACAAGTTTCCAATTAACAAAATGAAGTAGTATACTTATTTAAATAATTTTGAGGTTACAAACTTGAAGAATAGTAACAGTTAACTAAGTAGTTTGGGGGTTTTTTATTGACAGAGGGGGACTAATTTGTTCTGGTCTCTCTACAAAACCAATATGGAACTAAATGGGCAGGTTTAATCAGTAAAGTTCAGTTATTCAATTGATATTTCCATTTAGCTACAAAGTTTTATTAATGAGTAGCATTCAGTTATGCTGTTTGTTACAGAATCATTGCACCTAGTGATCCACAATCCATAACAAACATTAGAAAAGTCAAAAGGATTAGTATAAAATCGGCATCTTCCTTCCCACCCTCCAATGTCCAGTGCAATCTGGAAGTCCAGTCACTGGCCTTGACTTCTGAAACTCTATACCATATTACTTTTTCTTAGTGTTGCTATATCTTTTTAAGCTCTCCCACCTATTCCTCCAAAATAATTTTTCTGTCATAAATGATGTATGCATGTCTGTACCACCATACTTAAGCAAAGTAAACATTAATCATATGAAGAAGATGAAATACACACAAATTCAATAAGCAAAAAATTGGTTAAGTAGTTTGATTTTTAGCAACTACCTGAAAACCATTTCTTGAGCAGAAAACATTTACAGGAAGTTCTGCTTTCATCTGAGTAACTTTTTTATTGGTGTGGCTTGATACATTGCAACTTACAATTTTTGTGAGATTGATTAGCAAAGTGGCATTCCAATTTGAAATTATAGGCATGTGTTTTATTTTCATTATTTCAGTTAAACCAGAATAAGGAAAATATTTCACTTAAGGTAAACAATTATAAAATTAACATGAAAATTTCAGACTCTGAAAAGTAGGGTATATCTAGCAACATTGGTCGTATCAGGTTAGGGTGTACAGTCAAAGCTAATTACCGAGGCACTCTCTACAGACAGTGGAGGTTGGCAGACACCAGATGACATTTTGTTCAGCAGATGGATTAATTAGGTAGACTGAATCTGCCTCTTAAAATGCCTTATTTTCTCCCTTAATCACAGAGGGAGTCCAGGCAACTCTCTTAAACTAATAATATAATTTCCAGACAGTTGAAAGTAACCAAGATCCTATCCTACCAGTATGACTTTTAAAGCATAAATAAGCCCACTTTTTCTAAAATTCACAAGTCACTATGATTAATAATGACATCAATGTGTTTTCATAATTATGATCAAGTGCCTTTTTCAGCAGAAATCCATGACAAGTAAGAGAGTAGCATATACTATCACTATTCAAAACAGCTGCTACAGCCCCAAGACCACAGGCAATTTCTGGATAACTAATGCTATACAAAAAGTAGTTTCATGATTTATTCATTAGTAATTAATAAAGTTATTCTAATTTTAATGTTAGAAAAGAGACATAAACTTTGTTCACTGCTACAGAAAAAAAAAATGGAAAGTATTTGCCCACAACAAATCCTATTCGTTTGTTGCATTCATGCACAGGAGAGCATGAACTGCACCAGTGTCTGGTAATAGTTAAACTATGATAGTTATTTAATTCAACACAAAGAAATTTCCAGTTGTAAACATCTGAATAGTACATGAAGGATAATTACGGAAAACCTCATGCCATCACACTATCACCAAGCAGAAAAAATTGCTGCTTTCAAAATAATCCCACTTTGCCAATTAGTCAATGGTTACTCAAGGTAGAAATTCAGTGACTACTCTCAATGCCAGAATGTCATTCTTGCATTCAAACAGACGTAATTAGAGTAAAACATAGAAGTTGTATTGCCTGCATCGAGCACCTTATGCCAAGACACACAAGCCCTGGTAATTATAGGTACTGGTATTTAAAGTGATTCGCATTAAGACCCACTAAACAGGTGTGCAAATAGCAACCTGTTTTGACTACGGATCTGTCAAATTAGAAAGTTCCTTTGTAAACGTGTATCACCACATTTGTCACTTTTCTAGGTATGTTCCTTTTCTAACTAGGAGATAGACATAACCACTGTGTTCTCACTAGAGAGATCCTACTAGACAGAGATCAGTTTGACTAGAATCAAACCATCCTTCTTGCATCTCGATCAGAAGGCTCCAAAAACAACCACAAAACCTTTTTAAGAATATTTTAATATACACGCATGTTGTACCAAAAAAAATTAAGAAAGGAAAATTAGAAGCAACTGATAATATCTGGAATCACTGTGTATTAAAGTGCTTTCCAACAAGAGTCCAGATTTCTACTCAACATAGTTAAAGTACACTGCATCAAGGAGCTCTCCATGGCCATGGCAGATCCTGCAACAGCAGAGACCTTGGTGTGCCTTCTGGTTTATTTTTTTCATTAAAAAGTCACCTACTCTAGTGCCAGGAAAAGAGCCAGAAAAGGGGCATCTTCTGCTTTAGCATCAGGATTCAGAAGTCATTTAAACCACATTTAAATATGTGGAAAATAAAGTCAGGGTCCTTACTATGCCTGACTGAAATAAATGCTTCTATTTTAAGATCTGTTTTGAATTAGAATTTTTATGCTTTCTGTTCTCTGCCTTAAGTATAAATCACACCAAAGCTTTAAACACCAATGAAAACTGGAAACTTTCCACAGCATTTCATGATCTCTACGTTACACCGTTACGTTTCTGACGTCGCTTTTGGTTATGTTTCCCCAAGTGCCATCAGAAAAGCTTTCATCCAATAAGCCTGTTGTCAAACTGAGATAACAGCCCACACTAAAATAATCCCACGGAGGAGTTTTGAGCTCTTTAAATAAGTTTTAATTGATTGCATAGTTCATCTTTCCCCTGGCTGGTCCATTGGTGAATACAGGTGTGGAACAGACGCTGCACATCAAACATTTGATCCAAGTAACACTTCCCAGATCAATGGCACACACTGAGATGTCTAAGCAGTTCAGCACAACTGACATTAACATTCAACCTTTGGCTCCCATCTACTTTCTAAGACTTTAAAATATTTCCTGTAGGAAAGAGTTTATTGGTAAGGTGGCTACTCTCTCATTTCTTTCTAAGCGATAGACTCATGCCAAGTTCAGTAAGAATTCAGTAGCTGGAGTTGCTTTTGCAATTTCCAGCATGAAAAACAACTGAAGATTTGCAGTGATACATTAACATGCACCGATCCCCTACACATCTAAGCATAACCAAAAAAAAAAAAATTAATTTTTAAAGAAAGACTAATAACATTGTCAGTGCTATCATGCATGCTCTGTCACATATAGCAGTCCAGATGCCAGAAGGAATTGGAAAATGCAATATTGATCTAAAAACCAGAATATTCACCAAAAGTATTGGAAGCATCAGCTGTCTAATTAAGTGATCGATCAGAAGCAGTGTGACTACTTTAGCATAAGCATCTGGGAGATGTTGAGCTTCCATTAAGAATATTTGCATTTATAGGCATTATAATATATACTGACAAAACTGATATGCTGGCTGAAGATAGAAAAACATGTTTACAAACTTGAGAAAACTGTTTTCGACTATCAAAAATATGTTACGGAAACAAGCATGAGAGATTGAGAGCTCATAAAAGAGAAATGGGAAATATATTAAACTGAAGGTAGTTGAATTAGCAACAGAAAAATTGATAATATAATCAGTTGCTGTATATGCATTAAACTTTCTCTACAAGGTACTTTTCCGAGACAGCACCCATGTTAAGACTTTGTAAAGTAACCAGACAAGTTTGACTTGGTTAATATTAATATGGAAAATTATTTTGGAACAAGATTCCATGAAGTCACACTCATCTTAGAATAACAACACGCTTTCCCATTAACTTACACTAATCCCATAATTCTTGTTCTGGAGTCTGACTGCCTGCATGGAAAGAAAGTAAATCTAGCTTGTTTAATGAGGGGTGTTTGGGTTGTAACACCAGCAAAGAGGCACAGATCGTGTGAAACGCAAAGTTAAGAGTTTCAATTTCAGAATGCATGACCTCTCCCAAAACACTTGTTCCACCCCTCAAAATACAGTAATGGGAATTGCCTCAAACCCATGCTTTATTATATTCCATAAATGCAGTACTAGAAAATCTGTGAGCTATAAGTTTCAAAGGATGCAGAGGTGTTTCTCCCATTCTTCCTTCTCTAGGCTCTAGGACAGGTATTTTAAAAGGATAACAATCTAAACCAGTAATTTTAAAAAATGAAGCTAAATTTAGTGAGAGAGGAATGTCATTGGCAAAATAACTCCAGTGAGTGAATGACCTGACCATATGTGCAATCACAAGGTAAGAAACTAATTTTCGTGGACCTCTGCTCAATTATTGCGAGCTGGCACACTGCTGTCAGTTCTAAAGGTTAATGCAGTAATGAAAGATGACAATCTCTCCTAAGTGATTACTGAATGCCCAAGCAGGTATTCACATTTTAAATTAAAGGTGTTCCAAGCAGCCTGAGGATATAAGATTTGTCCCAAATCTCTACCACAACCTGCATAGTGTTAACAGTGGTTCCACTACCCTTAAGTGTCACATACAGCTTAGATGCTAAGATGACGACAAAGCTCTGAATGCAATATTCTGCCCCAAATTGGGTCACAAATTTCCATCACCTGAACTGTTTAATTGAATCCATAGTGATTTTTCAGAGGGCAAAACTTTCAGGTACTTGCTCATGCCTAATGTTGATCAGTGTTTCCTAGAATCTAATTTAAATTTTGTGAGATGTATCTGGGAAATGGGGAATTAAGTTATAAATTGATAACCACAATCCCAATTCCCTTTTTAAAAAACCTTAATGCAGGCCAATCAGGGCTCACTAATGGCTGTCATAACTTTATCTAGAGATAACGTACTCCAGGGACAGACCCAATACTGGAACATCCTGCATGCCCAAACAAACGCTCCATTAGACACCCATAAATTGCACACAAATATGCTACATGTGATGGATCTAATGGAGGAGAAGGGCAGTAATACCCATTCATGTTGTGGGTAATCTCAAACCCACTGAATTCTCTATTATGCCATTCATAAATAAGAACATAATTAAATGATAACTAGCATCAATGAACTAGAACTAGCAGGCTGTTCAGGTGTACATTTCAACTAAATCTTCAGCCCTGCCAGCAATCATAACATTAAATAGCCTCTTAGCCACCTCAGCTTTAAACAAAGCTCTGAGAATCTCACGTGCATAGGTATCACTAACATCTACAACATTTACTATGTACCACCCAAGCAATGCATACAAGGCCAAGAATGACAACAGTGATAACGTCTCCTTTAGGGGTGAAAGCGCTTTGTAATTAAGTAATGGATTAATCCTGCTTTGACCATTTCTTGGAAGCCTTGGGTCATTTTTCAAATCATCTCTGCTGATGAAATCCTGGAAAGCAAATTTAAAGTTTAATTTCAAGGTTACTTTATTCAAGGTTGCTTTATGCAGATGAGGAAGGGAAAGGTTTAATAAGTGAAAAAGCATAAAGACAATTTAATCACCATAGCCTCCTCCAGAAAAATAAACGTTATAAACTCCTCAAGATGTCATAATATATGTCACTTAAAATGATAATCAAACAGATATGAAGTGTTATACAGGAGTGGTTTAACTTGTAGCTTTTACTAAAGCCAAGATTTAGGAAAGAATAAATAGCAAATTCCAGCCAGAAAGCAAATGAAAGGGAGATGGCACACACTCAGTGCCTGAGGATGAAGTTTCAGAAAGTTAGTTTTGATCTTAAACAAGCTTTTTTGGTATGGCAGTTGGTGGTTATAATATCCCCATTTGAATCACATACAAAGAGGAAAAAGGACAATTTACTTTTTCCTGGAATCCTTCATTGGCTCAAATTGCAGGTTTGTACCAATTTCATTGCAACAGAAGTGTAAAAGA
Source organism: Nycticryphes semicollaris (assembly GCA_013400055.1). NCBI lineage: Eukaryota > Metazoa > Chordata > Aves > Charadriiformes > Rostratulidae > Nycticryphes > Nycticryphes semicollaris. The sequence continues at coordinate 916,372 of VXBJ01001263.1, forward strand.
TGAAATTGCAGGGATGGTGTGTCCCACCATGATATGAGGGTATATTTAATCCCAGATCAGAGCTATAAATTTTTATCTTTAATAATTACTTGTTATGCATCATTAAGTATCTTAAAGATGCTGGAAGTCAAGTCTCTTCATGCCAGCATGACAGACATCCTGATGAAAGTAGCAAGTAGTATAAAAGGAGGCACTGTAATGGTTTTTCTCAGATCTGAGTAAAATGACAAACTGGAAGTTACTGCTGAAAATAAGAAACATTTAAACTTTTTTTTTTTTTTTAATCTGTAAACAACTCCTAGAAGCTAGAACCTCCATGTGAAATTTTACATATTCCTTAGAAAAAGCAAAAAAGCAAAGTAAACCAGAAGACAGTAAAGTATTCCGATTTTAAGCATTTAGTATTTATGACAGATTTTACTGCTAAGAATACATAAATTATATGGTGCTCCTGCTAAAAGTAAGCACTGTGAGCAAGTAAAATTGCTGATAAAGCGTTTCGGAGAATGCAGTTGAATGCCCCTCTTGGAAAAAGGAACAAATGCTGAGAGTCCTAATCCCATGCAGATTATGAGGAAGCAGACACAGCAGTTTTCCCAGGTTTAAGTGCTAATGAGATTTTGATTATTAAGAGCAGTGTAGCACCATGTAAACACTAGGGCAAGAACAACAAATGCAACGCGATGAAGTCCTAATGATTTTGAAACCTCTTGGTCTTTTGTTGCCAGAGTCCGTAAAACATTTTGATTCACAGAGAAAAGATCTTCTCCATAGAACAGGAAACAGAATGCTTCACGAATGCTGAGCTCTCTCTTGAACGGCTGAACTACAGAAATAGACCTGTTATTTACAAAAGTACATCTTTTGTCGTGGTATTTCTCATTAGGGAGTGTTTACTGAGCTCCATAAAACACACTCAGGTGCACAGATGTGGCACAAGCCTGACACATACGGAAAACTTTCTCATCATTAGATCCTCATCTGCAGAGCTCCTTCCCTTATGGATGGTCATCCACTCCCACTGTGACTCTCTTCAAGACTCATTAATCCCTTTCAAATCATTTTATTTGTAGACATAACAAGTCTTTTTTCCAGCAGCACACACATAAATGTGTGGGTGGATGCCTAAAGCAGCAACAAGCTACTGAAGCTGTGTAACTTGAGATAATTAAACAGTTACCTGTCGTGAATTATTTCAGTTTTAATTCGTAATTTTTTCAGCAATGGAAAAAGTTCTCTGCCATTCCAGTTCTGGGAAAGATGAAGAAAGAAAAATCAGTATAAAATGAAACATGGTTAAAATGTTTCAAATTTGGAGGAGTATAAAATTAAGTAATGTGAGTAATTGTAATGTAATACAAATAATGCAATACACATATAAATTGTAAATGAAATAAGATATTCAGACAAAATGTTTGTGTAATAACTAAACGCACTGGCAATTTTTTGATGGCAAAACCATTAAAAAAGGAAAGAAAGAGGCAAGGGAATGTAATGATATTTTATTACTCAAACTGAGACTACGCTGTAACATTTTCAACCATTGTACTTTGTATTATTCATTACCACATTTTTTTCTTGAAATTAAAATGTTTACACAATCAGAAATTAGTTTTATGATATTTAGTACCTGTCAATCATTTACTGACTTCAGCACACAAGGCCTTCAATTCCCACCCATGAGAAAGAAATTAAGCCTGGGGTTAAACACAAAGGGAATTCCTACCAGCTGTTCTTTAAACAAGCTGAACAAAATGCATTGAAAAACAGAAAACTGACCTCAACACATATATAGTTCTTTGGTTTAAAATATTTTGTGTTTTAAATTCTTTTTTATTCTCCAGGTAGTTTAAGAAGCATAGTAATAACCACTTTGGTTTTTTCCAAATATGTTAGTTATAAGTGTTATCCTTTTTATTGCTTTCTATTATTGCTTACACTTTTCCTTTTAAATACTGGAGGCTGATAGAGGATAATTAAACAATCAGGTTTAAAAAAAAAAAGTCTACATTTCACACATTATTATTTTTGTCATGCTGCTCCTAGGTCAAGGTCAGAGAGGGCAATACTGTTCACGGTCTCTCTTTTATAGTCTCAGTGGTTTCCCTAATGGAGTAATTAGAGTCAGTCAAGCCTGACTGCAACACCACACCAAGTACATGCATTTGTAGTCCCAGCTGGCAGAAAAGACTCATTCTGGTCCACCTTTGCTGGAAAAAGCTTCTTAAATCCTTCCTCTGCCAAATACAGCTCAAGGCTTACAGACAGAAAGGGTAGCTCTAGAAAAAAAAAAAAAGCTGTCCAGCGTTGCATCAAATGCTTTCCTCAAATCACTTAAGAAGGTTCTGTGGAAAACGATACAAAGGTAATACTTCCTGTAGAATGCGTATTGCTTAGTTTGAATTCAGTCTTAAGATTGCATCCATATTACTTGAAGTCTGCTCAGAGGGAGAGATACAAATTATGTTTTCTAAACCCTTCAATAAAACAATACACAGTTTCTCAGTGAAGATGAGTATTCAGCAACAGAAGTGTACTTCTTTCACAGGCAAAACGAAAGGAGAAACTGAGATGCCAACCAGTCCTAGAACATGCACAACAGCTACCCTTCTGCCTTCCTCTCAGAGGATGGCAATACCTGAGAGTATTCACAGCCGACAAACTGCTGGTTTGCAGTCATTATGTTAAACAATCTGAAAAAAAAGCACTAAAACGCCCAAATAATTGAGTGACAAAAATCATGTTAGTATATAATTGTTAGCCAGATAATTATTTTTTTAAATTAATAAAACCTTTCACTTTTACTCCTTATCTGCAAATTCCTCACATACACCCTAAAAATGATATAGTTATATACTATGTGCATTTACATTAAAGGTGAAACAAGACATTTTTCTTTATAGCCCTACATCTAAGATATCTTGCTCTAAACATACCTTTATATTGCCTAGCATGTGACTAATGATATAGAAAAATCACAAAAAACTCAGATCAGGTGGAAACACTTGCAAGTTCAGGTTATAAACAATAACCTTTTGCTTTTTTTCTATTAGAAAATAGACTAATTTTATTATTTTACAAGATCTTCAAAGGCCATCCATGCTACTCTTAAATATAGCAATCCTCCAAGAAAATATCGTCCTTTTACTCATAAGCCTTTATCTGGTAGCTGCAGATGATATCACATTCACTTTTTAAATAATATTTAAAGGTCAAACCAATAAGGCATGGAAAATGTTTAACATCTTGTAAAATTCAAACAAGGCACTGCAGAAGCCACAGGGGGGTACTTGCTAAAATGATCGAGCACTTTTTAACATATTTATTCAATGATTACCAGGGGCACAATGTAATCCACTTCTAATGGAAACCCATGGGAGGGAAGAACTCTGCTGAAAATTCATTTTAAAAGTCTTCAGAGTTTCTTCCTTATTTATTTCCAAACCATAGGAAGGAGAAGGTATAGTTCAGAATACACCTAAACTACAGTTTAGTATAAAGGTGTCCAAGCTAGTTTTAAATCGCTTCAGGCAATAGGGACTTCCAGATGAGGCAGGTGATCAAGCTGGGAAGCCCAGGGGTCCACAGGGCAGATAAACCCCCTTGGCCTTGGGAGATTCATGCAGTATTTGGAGCACTGCTCCCAAGAGGGGTAGTTTCTCATACAGGATAAACCTCTTCTTAGATACTTACCTTAACAATTCAGTCTCACTGGATAATTGCAACTTTACGCTGTATGCTCTCCTCCTGATTGAAGAGCAGAAAATAGAAATAGGATACAGTGTTGATTTTTCTGGTTGTGACCAGTGCAATTTACCAATGCAAATCTTTAGTCAGCCTGTATCAGACACTGCCAAGGTGATCCAATCTACACGTAGACATAACAAACAGGTAGATATTAAATTACAAGCCTGTTTCTATTTGAGATTAAGTGTGTGAATCTTTTTTTATATCATAAATATGTTTAGGTTAGAAAGGAACACAGGGGAGCATATAACCTGCTACTCTAAGGGTCTCAATGAAGTTGCTCAGGGCTTTACCCAGAGCAGCATTTATGGTCTGCCATGCCAAGTTCTGGGTGTTCAGTCCACAACAGCAGTCCCTGAAGCCATAAATTCCTATGTACATACATTTCCGTGTGTATAAAGAGCATTAAATGCGTTGAAAGAAAACACATCAAAACCAGCAGTATCTCAGAGGCACATTTTGAAGTCAGCACCTTTCACCCATGTAAGAAATGCAGCTTTCAGTTCTTCTGAGAAGAAACATGTAAATCTGTTTTCTTTCTCCATGCTGCAATCTGTAAGGCACTACATATGAGGTGTCAGGCGTTTCTCTGATCACACTCAAGAGGGAAACAGACCTGTGTTTCGTCAGAAGTTGCATCTTGCTGGAATGCCACATAGGATGCCAAGCCTGCAGGAGATATACATGGGCCAGCAGAAGGGCACCCTAGTGCTGACGAGAGACAACAGCCAACCTTCTCCATCCTTTCAAAGCTGAGATAGTTTTGTCCCACTGGAAGAATAACTTCTGGATGCCAAAGTTATGGGGCAGCTCCCAGGGGCATCAAGAGGTTTTGACTGCCAAATATTTTCCACTATGGTGATCTGAGCACTTCTTCAGATCCCTGTAATTCTGGGCATAAACTCTATTTTGAGGTACTAATTAGGAGGGTGCTTCAGCACAGTCTTTCTCCCAGCATTAACTTAAATGCCTAAAGTACTGTTCAGAAATGCATTGATTTTTAATGGTGAGATAAGAAAAGAAAGCCTTCACGACAACACAGTTATGTTCTCAATTGAGAATTTATACATAAACCCTGGAGGAAAAACAGAAGAGCATAGTAGGAAAGACAGCTTTTCAAGCAAAACTTGACTTACATTAATGCTGCCACATGAACTAATACTTCTAAGTTCACCTTTATGCTTGATACACTAAGACTTTGGAATGCATGGGCACATAAGCCTGTAACACAGACACTTATTTAAGATATTTATGAGAACTTGTATGCTATTTATGTGTACTGAATTATGTTAATATACATGATATTAATGAGAATTTATGTATTCAAATATTGTTGCCATGGTTTACTAACAAAAAGTTAACTTTTGTATTCATCCTACTATAGCAGAGCTGAACTGCACTTGCTTCAGGAGAAAACTGTCTCCAGATAGATGGGTTATAACTAGACTACTTTCTTAAAAATCCCTTCTAGCAGGGTATTTGAGAATTTCTGTTGAGTAATATTTATCAGTTTTTGCAGAGTCAGCCTCCTGGTTCCTGGAGTATCCTGCTCTGAGTTTGATTGATGGAGCCAATTGTTGTGCCAGCATTATCTCACAACAGCAGTATAACTTTCTGCATAGCTTGTTATCATGGGTATTGAGTTGGTATTGACAGTTCAAATACCAGCAAAAACACAATTTTTATATCCTCAGAATGTTAAAATATAAAGAAATCCCTCCTATTCACGGTCAGTCTTTGAGACAAATTCTCCTTCCACAGAGATCTTAAATATTATGTTTATTGTAATTTTTTAAACATACAAACCTCCATCTTATTCAAAAGGCATCAGAAATCCTTTTACTCACAGATTTGTTAGTTTCCCCGCTTACTTAAATTGAATGCTCATGTGAGTGGACACGCAGTATGTAGAATACACTGAAGATGTTTAGTTCTGAAAACAAAGGTAGCCTGTGAGCTTCTCATTCACTGCTTGACAGATCCATTTTCTATTCTAGACCTCATCTCATTTCCCCTAGGATCCTCACTTCCAGCCCTAGCAAGAGCTCCGCATCCTCTCAGGAGCTTCCCTGGTGTAGTCAGCACCACTGATGTCACCAGCTGTAGCTACCAGCAAGGATTATAAAAGCCACAAGGAAAAAAAACCCAAGCAAACAGCTTTTCCAATGACTAAGACTTAACCAATGGACATTACAGGACAAAGACAATGACCTGGAATCCAAATGCAATTAAGGACCCACAAGTAAATCACTAGTCAAAATACATTACATCATGAGGTCAGAAATTCGAAGGAAAATTGCAGGAAACGACATATGGTATCATTTCAGAGGTGCCGCTTCTGGGATCCAAATGAGTGACCAATGTAAATTTCACACATCATTGGTACAAATTGATCCAAGCCTATCTAAACTAACTACAATTTCTATTTAAGAATCAGTAAGAAGTAACCTACATTTGTAGCTTTGCCGCACAGCAGTTTTAATGTCTAAAGCAGTTTCTCTTAATTATGACATTTTTCTCGCATTTTAAGAAATGGTGGGAGGGGCACTGAGGTGAATTATTGTTTGCAAGGTATCTCCAGAAGTGAGCATCCAGTGCATACATGCAGAGTAATCTCAATTTTTATACATTTAGCCCATAAGCCTATGATGTTTATATAGACCCTATACATTATAAGCAACTAAAAATGGTCCAGTTTTTGAAATACAAAGCCTGTTTAATGCTATGGACAAACACTTCCTTAAAACAGGTACGTTAAAATTTACTGAAGATATACAGAAGAGGAAGAGACAAATGAATATTTAAAATATACATTAGAAACTGTACTTCAATAATATTCATTTTCTCCTTCCCTTTCACCACAAAATTTACAATGAGAATCTATTGCTTGACAGGCTTCTAAATATGAAAGATAATACGCTAACAGCTACTTTGCCAAAGAAGAAAATACATCAGTGGAAGAGGTTTTAATCTCTTGTTAGTACTTATAATCCTGTTCTGGAAAAACAACATTTAAAAACAGACAGAAGAAACAGCACAGCAGACGACACCACTTCTGAAGAGGCAGAAAGAGAATAGATGTTCTGATCAGCCACTCCTGGGCTCTTTATCTGTGTTTCCAGCTTTTCAGCCGTGAGAGTTTCTCAGCAGCACTGGAAGGAAGAGAAAAGTGAACAGCTGAATTACAAATTTAGTTTTTCAGGTCATCGTCAACTCAATGCAACGTTGTTGTCTATTTCTTCTGCTGGTTATCAGCTCCCTCATTCTACCTGGCTTTGTCAATATAGTCATATTATCTTTCAGAAATAGGAGGATGGCAGATTGATTTCTAGGAAGTTGTTTAATGGATTAATATAACAAGTTGATATACAAACTTCAATGCTCAAAAAACTTTTCCAAACAAACAACAGAACTCTCTCCTCATGAGCTTGTCCACTAACTGGATCTCTGCTATATTAATATCATCCCAATAGTTACCAAATGCTCTTTAACACTGTTTTCAAGTCACAATCAAAACATGATACTTGGATTAAGTTCATCAGTTCTGAAGCCAGTGGGATCCTGTCCCATAGGGGAGGCAGTAAGGAAGCAAGAGATGGAATGACAGACTGTTTATGCACTTGCTCACTTTTTCTTACAAAGCAGCCGAAATATGCAGTGTGTGGACATCTCAGTCTGGCACCAGACTTCTAAGTAACCTGTGGGCCTCTCAGCACAGGATATTGTAGTTCCTGCTAGTTTACGTGGCTTGAAAGTGACTGTAAAAGTTCATAGAAGACATAGCAGATTATTAAATACAAACCAAAAATATACTTAGGTCAAAGAGTCCCTGAACTACAAATTGTTAACAGCTGGCAGATCCCTCTAAGGAAATCACACTAAAAGCTTGCCTGCTTAGTCTATTTTTTCCCCAAGCATCATCTAGTAGTCATTTAAAATACAGAGCTGGATGGACAAATATCTCATCTGGCCAAGCTGCTCATTTGTCATAGTGGAAAAAAACATCCTAGAATATTCTCCAAGAGTCACAGTGTTGTTGTGTTTGGGTTTGGTTTTTTTTTAAAAAAAGAAAAAGAGAATACAGTGTTACAGTGTGATCTACAGATGAGTACCACAATCATATATCTTTCAAAAATTGGTTAGAATGGCTAATGGGAAAATATAAGGACACCAACAGTTTCTTAAAAACCTGGATTTCTTCTCTAACCAGCCAGACTGCCAGCCTCCTACCTCAAAGCACTTCTCCCCTACCCCACTCAATTTTTATTTTATGCCTTTGTTGGAAGAAAAACCAACCGTTTTCTCTCCATTTCTCTGACCTTAATTAGCACTTCCCCCCTCTCCATCTGGAAAGTACAATGGTGGTTACAAATGCAAGCACATTCACTTTTAAATGCATTTTGAGAAGTTAAAATCGTGCTGATTATTCCAAAGGGAAATATTGCTGCTGAACTTGTACAAGTAATTTGACTTAAAACTACATGGCAGCAATATTTACGTTGATTTTCTAAAAACTTAAGCCCAAGTAATCATACACTGTATTGTGCTATGCATAGACTGATCAACTGCAAAGATCATTACAAATTCAGGTCTTTTTTCTAAGTGGTACCAATTAATAATAGCTCTGTCAACTTGTGTAACGTTCCTCTTAGAAACTACTTGAAAAGAAAATAATGCAGATGGCCTGAGCTGGCAAGTTCAGGGTTCTGTTGGGGTGTTAGTAGATGACTAAATTATTTCTTCTAACTCTTTTTAAAGTATTATTTTGTTTGTTCTCTGCCATAAAAAAAAAAAATAATAATCAAACTATGTATTCAAGATACTCTCACACCCAGGTCTTTGCTATTGATTGTGATCTACTTAAATAGCTGTTCCAGGGATTGTCTGTGCAGTATCCAGTCAAATGGATATCTGGCTTGTAGACAATGACGTTATTAGCAACAGAACAGATCTTAGTGATAGTTTACATTTTCATGCATCACCAGGGTTGATACAAGGAGCAATGAAATTCCTTCCCCTTTCAGAAAGGAAACTGGCATCATGATTTCTTCCTCACTGAGGCAATGAGTTCAAGTTCTCTATGTTATGAGCCCTCTTCAGACAGAGTTCCTTCCTCATCTGGATTTCACTAGAGCCTCCCTTAAGTTTCATTTTATTCCTTGCTTCCATAGAAATACCCTTTCACCAAGTTACCATTATTAGAAATTCAAACCTAATTTTAAACATCCTCTCAACTCCTAGTTTTGGTTTGTGTGTTTTGTTGCCTTTTGTTTAAATCTAAAAGGGGAAAAAAATCACAATAATCTATCAAACTTAGAACAGCTTGCTGTTATTTTTCTTAGAATAAATTAAATAAATTCACTTTAATTTATCTACAAGGCTTTGCAGTTCAAAGAGCAAAAATGTAACTGCTCCAGATGTCAGACCTAGTGGACATACACAACTCCATCTGCTGGGTGTGCACAGCAAATGTAGCACAACTGACAAGTAACTCATGGTGCGGCACAGTCCTGCATCGCACATACAGCGAGTGTTTTGCACACCTGCCACATTTCCTTCCAATAAGCTCTGCTGGGGAAAAAAAATGGCAATGGTACGTTCGTTTCATTAAGTGTTAATTCAATTCACTGATGGACTATAAATCCTTCAAAAAATGTACATTCATTGCCTGTTAAGACTTTTTGCCTTCTGTTTTGTTCAAGCTTCTGCTAGTGAAGTAAGCTCTGTTAAAGTGACTGAAAAGTAAAATTTTTAGAAGCACCTACACTTTTTCCAGTAAGATCTACTGTGTGGTTAAACTTCACTGCTTATTTGCATGATTTTTACAATGAAAGTGTCCTCAGTATATTGGCTGACTTTGCTACGCAAGGACCAATATACACATTAATCATGTGGCTAATCTAGCTCTCATCTGACCTTGATTTAGTAAAACCACAATATTGCAAAGAAATTGGGTCCTCTGCAGGTATTTTATCAGAGTTACAAATCATTATTGCTACCTACTTTTTCACTTTGCAAAAGGATTGAAAGGTTATTGGATACTGCGCTCATATTCTGCTTCTCACAATCACCTCTCTCTCCTCTCTGATTATGAGTTTCAGCCAAACAATTCTTGTCGGGTTTTTTTTTCCCCCCTTTCTCACTGAGGATTTCAAAATAGTCTTGGGAAAAACATTTCTTTTTAGTAAGGTTTTCATTAAAAGACTCAGTTACAGGCAAGCATACCATAATAAAACTATGAAGACACAAGTCCACACAACCAGGTCATAAGCTACTCCCATGACTCTCCCAATCTTGAAACTTTTTATAGCAAGAACGTGGGGAAAGGGAATTTGCTGTTTAATTATAATACAAACAAACACTCAACTGTGCCCTAATCTTTCTTCTATGAATATTTATACCCTAACAAACATTAGTTCAAAGGGAAGGAAGAGATAGGACAGGTTCACATGGGACAGGAGCTCTTGTGAACTCCAGAATGAGCACTTAAAAGCCCTCCATATGAAAGCCACAAAGAGAATAACTGGTGCTGAGAGGACTGGATATGGAGTACAGCAAGTGTTACTTAGCCCCCAGAGTGTTTCAATTTAACCAAAGTTCCCTCTCACATTACAGCTGAGAGGCTACAGAGACTACACCATAGCTGATGTGCTGCAGGAGTAACTTTACTGCTCTTCTCCCACCAGAAGTCCCTGTGCTCAGACTCTTTGCTAAAGATTTACATAACAGAGGGTAGAGGAGCTATTAAGATGCTTTAAAAATCATTTCAAACTAGGACCTTTTTTTGAACTTTTGGTGATGAATGTGAACTGAGAGATGCTAAGATTCACCCTCCCATGATGATAATCCTCTTGGAAACCCGACCAGTATTCCTCCTTGCCTCAGGCAGGTGACAGTTGTAGTGATGACATGCGGTGTCACACTATCAAAGTTGGAAAAGTAACTTGGCACTGGAGGGCAATCTTTAGGCTTGAATCAGGGTAGTATAAGCCCCTGTATATTCCAAATGCTTTATTCCACAGAAGTTTATCCTTTATTAAGTACAGTGTGGGTATCACTCCCTTACAGCAGCGTTCCAGTTTACCTGGATAATTTGCCACATACAACACATAAAAGTTACCGGAGAGATACTAACTATTGAAAATAAGCACCACAAAACACACTAGAATAAAGAGAAGGATGCAATAAGAGATTAATCTGCTTACACTGGATTATTATGAAGCAATTCATTTTTAACATGGCAATCCTTTCATCTTCTCAGAATCACAGAATGGCAGGGGTTGGAAGGGACCTCTGGAGATCATCTAGTCCAACCCCACACACACACCCCTCTAAAGCAGGCTCACCTAGAGCAGGTTGGACAGGAGTGCATCCAGGTGGGTTTTGAACATCTCCAGAGTAGGATACTCCACTACCTCTGGGCAGCCTGTTCCAGTGCTCTGTCACCTTTGACATAAAGAAGTTCCTCATGCTTAGATTGAATTTCCCATGTTCTAGTTTGTGCCCATTGCCTCTTGTCCTGTCACCAGGCACCACTGAAAAGAGTCTGGCCCCATTTTCTTTACATCCATCCTTTAGAAATTTATAAGCATTGATAAGATCCCCTCTCAGTCTTCTCCAGGCTAAACAGATGCATGACTCTCAGCCTTTCCTCATTAGAGAGATGCTTCATTCCACTGATCATCTTTTTAGCCTTCTGTTGGACTCTCTCTGGTAGTTCCCTGTCCTTGAACTGGGGGATCCAGAACTGGGCACAGTACTCCAGATGTGGCCACACCATGGCAGAGGAGAGTGGGAGGATGACCTCCCTCATCCTGCTGGCCATGCTTTTTAACACCCCCCAGGGGTGACCATTGGCCTTCTTGGCCACAAGGGCACATTGCTGCCTCATGGTCTTCCTGTTGTCCACCAGGACTCCCAGGTCCTCCTCCACAGAGCTGCTTTCCAGCAGGTCAGCCCCTAACCTGTGATGATGCATGGGGTTATTCTTCCCTATGCTATGCCTGGTGTCTCGCCTCAAACTAAGAGCAGCCAGTTCAATAGCATATTTCTCTCCATCTACTTAACTTTTTGCCAGGAAAAAAAAAAAAAAAAACAAACAAACAAACAAACCAAAAACAAAACCCACACACACTCCTACGGGAGCCTGTAGGTACAGGTAAACCTGCTTCAGGTCCCTATAAATATTGGGCTTGATGGTCTTTTTATTTCAGTGTAAACTCACACGAGACTTGCTCAGAAACCAATAGAAAAGCTGCTCTGAAGTTACTGGTAAGAGATATACTAAAATAGAAAAAGTAACATGGAAAGCCACATTGAATAATACAGATGTTAGGTCTGAAAGCTCAGATAATATTTATACCTCACTCAAGTCATGTCAGTCACCTTGAGATGACAAGCCATGTTTAAACTTTTCTTCTCTCTCAACACCACAATGTCCACACAAACAATCTCTGCCTTTCACTGCTCTGAAGAGATGACCAAAGCAGGCTTCTGTTTGAGCTGCAACTCCATATTAACAAACCCAGTTTACAAAAACGTTACTATACACCCAATACAAAAATCTCTTTCTCCAAGGAAAAAACAAAAGTTTGTTCCAAATTTTCCAGCGTTTAGACATTTTTAGATGCGCCTGCCTAACCCACTCCATTTGCAGTGGAAAAAGAACCACCACTAAATACATCTACCATTTCAGCCTGCTTCTTTGATCAGCCTCAAAATAAGCATGCCTACAAAACAGAAAGCAAAGGGGCTTTTCAGCATGTTATCATCATAGTGAAACTAGATCTACATGAATGCGAAGCAACATAGGAAAATGCTCTCACCATTATTTAGATTTCTATTTAGTACTGTGTACACAAAGAACAAAATTGCTTTTACTGTATCTACAAGCAAACACAATCCCATTTAATTTTTACTGCATCTATGGTTATTTTAAATTCTAATACATATTTACATCGGTAATTAAGCATAGTGGCTTAAAAAATATTTTAAGTGGCAATTATCAGCTGGAATTATTCCCAGAAGTAATTTCTAAAATCTGGGGCACTGCATTTGACTAAGTTGCAGTAGTANATAGTTTGGGTTGCTTTTTTTCATCTAGAGGTAGCTCACAAACCTATTTGATCCAGATGAAGCTGCTATGATAAACAGGAACTGTGGCTTTTTGCAACTTGTACTGCTCCTCCAGCAGCTTCAGAGGAAATCTGGCAATCGAGCTGAGTCTGCAACTATACAAGTAGAAGGCCCCCTCCAGGTTGGAAAGAAAATGCCAAAAAGCACAACACTTGCACCAAGATTGCATACAAGAACCATACAGCCTAAATTATTCTAAGTTATCAGGAACTGAAGGAACTGAAATTCCCTTTATTGCATGCATGTGAAAAACCTCTTCCTTCTCTGAAATTGAAGATAAACTACACTAGACGTATCTTCATTCTTGACCTTCATAGCTGATAGACAATTAAAAAATATTAAAAATATTTGATTCATCTACATGTCTTAAAATGGTCAGGCCCTTCTCCAGTAGCATTTTTCAGCAACCAACTTTTACTTGAAAAAAGTAAATTTTGTCCCAACACCCTAATGTTAATAATTTAATTATTAAATCTGAAAAACGTTGAAAGTTGTCCTGCAGTGTGGGACAAAGACACCACAGTTTAGGAAATCATCAGTGCTCACAAAGCAGGAGCCAAATTAACAATATCAACAGAAAAATGATAACAGAAAGTAAGCACACAGATGGTTTCCTTTGCTGAAGGTTCTTGAAAAGCTACTGCTGGTAGATGCTCAATGCTTCAATATGATTCAGTGAAAAATCCCAGAAGAACTAATTTTAAAAGTTGATAGGGTTTTGGCTTTTTTGGTTTGGTCTCCCCACCCCCCTGTAGGAGGTAGTCCTGTTATTCAGTCCTGTAAGTTTGCAATGCAAGATTGCAGGATACTTTGTACTCCAGGACAAAGAGAAACCTCAGAGAAGCCAGATGATTTTGCAGGTCCCAGAGCCAAGCTAAAGCCACAGAAGAACTCCAAACCTTTGTCTCTGTACATTTGTTCATCTATGTTGTTTGCTCTGTGGACACTTGCATTTTAACATCTCCTTCACAAACATCAAGCAAAGCCCCAAGCATCACCCCAAAAACCTACCACCAAGCCGATAAAATACCTCATGTGAAGTTTTCAGCATATCTATTAAAATTTAATCTGCCCTTTTGGGTGACATGCTATGATCTTGCAATGGTGTTATGCCATGTCTTGTTATCCCACAGCACAAATTAGTTGAAACCACTGTGACAAATAATTCTGCCATACTTAAGTGGAAGATTGAAAGAGTCCTTCCTGTCCTTCCTGCATTACACTGCCAAATGATGAACTACATTTGTGATCTGATCAGTTAATTAGCTAATAAAAAAAAAAATCCCAAAACACACTAATGCTCTTCCTTGTCAGAGAGCAGAAATTTTCATTGCTGACAAAAGAGGGATGGAACCTGGACATAAACAAGTGGACGGAGACCATGGGGGACAGGAGTGTTTCTCTTGCCAGGAGAAACAACTCGCACCAACTCACAGGGCAATGACAGCCCAGACTCTCAGAACAATACAGAAGCTCCTTGCAAGCCACTGTATTAACCCACCATAATCCAGATGTGTTTGATGTTGCAACACCCCAGTAAAAGTGTTGAACTACTGTTGATGCAAAAATGGCAGAAAGTGATGACCAGAGTGCAGAATACCATATGAAAGAGTTGAATGCAGCCAAAATGAAGATTTTTGAGAGTGGAAAGGTACACTTCACCATAATTACAGGTATTACAGCACTTGCCTGTCATTAAAGGGTGACAACTCCATTTCAATACATTCTCCTGAAAAATAACCACTTAAAACCTCCGTAGTTTGGAGCAGGTCTTTGATACTTCACTTTGACTTACTACGAACTCCATTTTCTCCTCATGCTGTGAATTTCCTCTCAAAGTGTCTTTAAAAAAAAAAAATCCTTTTCCTTCTTCTTCCCCATGAACATGCACTATGAAACAGTCCTTAGCTGCATAATTATATTAATTTTTTTTCCCCAGAATTCCCACCCACCTCATTTAGTATGGTTTAGATTCAAAAGAAGAGATGCAGATATTGCTTAAGCCATTGTAATATCCTAGATTGTGGTGCTTGTCTCAGCAACCCAAGTAACGTTCTTATATATGTTTTTCTGTATAAGACCACTATGTGTTTACTTTAAACAACAATATCACTTCTTGATAAATAAGTATTTGTTGCAATTTATCAGTAGTTGTAACTGATCACCGTATCTCTGGTCTATATAGTTCATAATATAACAACATAAATACATAAAACAATCTCCTAGTAATTGCTCACCTCATGACAATTAGAAGTGCCTAAAGATCACATTACCTAGAAGTGAGTTGCTTTTTGTCACCTGATCTTTTCACATCTGAAGGCAGGCCAGACATCTAAATATAGGGCTTTCTCTCTCAAGACTGTTTTTTCCTTCATGCTGGTATGAACCTACAAATAGTATCTCTAAGAGAATCAGTAGCTGTGACCACAGGTAATCAGGAAGAGTGTCAACACCGATAGGAATCTTCTATGACACTTCCAAAATTAGTTCAGTTTACACTGTTTCTATTTGAAATACAAAGTTGTGTCTTATGCATGAAATTCTCCCAGAATAAGCCCATCCTTTCACAGACTTTTCCTGAGCTAGTCTACTACCATAGTGGAAAAAATGTGCTAAGTACTTAGTTTAAGATTGCACATTTACATATGTATCGGTGCATACTGTCTCCTTTTTCCCCCATGTCCCTCCAGTTGTTTGTCCAATCTTTAGGTTATAAGCTTTACAAGAAGATACTGTAAGTTTAATACAGCATTTGGCATCTACACATCCCACAATTGGCCACTACACACAAGCACCATAATAAACAAGCCTTGAGTCACACCAGCAGCCTCAGAGACTCTGAGATAAGACTACCCTGCAGCCACAGTGATGAAGAATTTCATCTACAGAGTTCCCACAAGACAGTATTTATACCCAAGGATCTGCTTTTGTTAGCAGAGCTTTCTGTATAAAGCACATTCTTATCTGAACACTGGTGCCTCTGCTATTTGAAAGTAATTGACAGCCTGATGGTTAGCTATTCCTACAGTTATATTTTACTTACCCAAAAATGAAGTGCGATCCACTTTGAGTAAGTCTTGTACTTTGAGTGCCATCATGATTCATACCTTTTCCCCCATGATATTTTGAGTAGATTATGGCATACTATTTGAAGGATTTTTCATGTACAGCAAATTAGCTGTTAATTAATTTTGCTCTTCCATCAAGCTGTTTTGTTGGTTGCCTTTCCAGATGAATCATTTAAGTCAATTCAACAACTACATGATCAGATGAAGCAGATTTTAAGCAGCGTTAAACACCACTTTAAAATATCCTCCTAGTTCTATGCCTTACAAGCTAGGATCAGTGTGAATATAACACTGCAGTGTTCTATGCTGAGACTGGACCTTGTTCTGATGCGTATATTTTAATACATTTTTCATTAGAGGATCAATTACTTCCCAGATTTTTTTGCTGTCAAAAATATAGTATGACCAAGTTTCTCAATAGTAAATAGTTATAAGAAAGAATAGAGTAAGATCTGACCAGACATTCCTTAAATATTCCAGGTTTGCAACATAAATGCTTTGATACTTAAGTCTCAAAATTCATAATTTTCCCCATTGATTTTTAGAGATAATTATCTTACATTATTTTAAGCTAACTAAGGAAAATGGGCTGGTAAGTTACGTAGGTACACCTAAAGGTTACATGTATCCTTGAGGTCAGTCTTAAAGGACACCTAAAAAAATTCAACAGGAAATTTCAGTAGACGTATTCATTTGTATTTTGCTATGGGCAAAGGAGCAGTGCAGTTTCTAACAAATCAGTGCAAGCCAAACCAAAATTAGCAAATTGTCTGATATGACAAAACCAAGTTGAACACTCGCCTTCAGGAGGAGAAAGCTAGCAAAGCTAATAATACAATTTACTCTGCTACTACCAATCTGTTGTGGCATAATGTAGATGGTCCATTTAAAAAAAAAAAGTATTATGAAAACTTTAAAAATAATTTCAAGTATCTTTTTTGCAGCTCACTCCCCTTGTTCCAATTGGGATCACATTGACTTACCCACAAGTTCCTGAGATTTCCTATTGCTCTTTGTTGAGTTCTAGAGACCACTGGTCAGGCAGATAGATAGAAGGTCATCATGCAAGGCAAGAGGAAACCTCGAATGGGAAGCTGTGCACTGAATTATATTGTCTGTGCTCTACAACTGCAAGAGCAGAAAAATCTTACAGCTCATTATTAAACCAGGCATTTCCAGGTAACAGACTTCCCATCCAGCTCTTCCTCCAGAAATATAGCTCTTTGTCTCCAGTGCAGGTACCATTGCTGAGACAAGAAAAGTAAGAGGAACTATGTGGGACAGGACTCATTTGCATCTCTGGCTGACTCTTGATAAAGCAAATTAAACATTTCTACTTTGACACTACGTTAATTTCAGGAAACTTTACAGCTCTACCTGGTAAAGAGTTGGTGTCTGGACAAAACGAGAATTCCATGGGATTCTACCATTTCACTTCTACAGCTAATATAGTCTTTTTAGACAGCATCAAATATGTAGGCTTTCCCCACTCCCACCCACCCCTTCTAACTGGATCAAGTAGTAAGCTATATTTTTTAAAGGTCAATTCTGGCAGAGCAATGCATGTGGAGCTGAGTGTGGCCATTGGCTTTTTGCACAAAAACCTCCCTATCACTGGAAGTTATATTCCTTCTGATCTGGATTCCTAAAGCAAGGGAGGCCATTGGTGTACAAGCACAGGAGCCTCAGGGGGGTCCTAAGGAGTAGAAAACATGATGAAGCTTTCCATGTTTCATTCTGCAATGCAGCAGCAGAGATTACTGCTATATGTCATTCAGAAATAATGTATTTCAAACTGCTTTGTTATAAAGATAAAATGCACATACCCTTCTTGAATGATAATAATCTATTTTTTCTTTTTGAAATTTGCTGTGGACTGAAAGCAACATATTTCAAATACCACATAACCCACCATACTTTTCATGCACAGGGTATATATGTATTACATGTGTATAATAATTTATATTTAGTAGGTCATAAGCAATGCTATTTTTATTTTTACATTCTACTGTGTTCTATTCTATAACTCCTTTCCTGCCTTTTTGCTTGCAGATATGATTCCTGATAGATTTATTAATATTCCAGATGATACAAGTGGCAGTCACAAATATTTTATACAAATTGATGACAGGCTAAACTGTATTCCAGGTTATTGTTTCCCCAATTAGAGGCAAGAGGAATACATGTGCCAGAATAACGTATTCGTTTCTTACAATCCCATATCACCAGGGCCTTTTCTTCAACTTTTCAGATAAAGTGCAGATTAAATATTAGCAGACTTATATCTGAAGTGTTATAAATATGTATTTCTTTTTATGTACTTTTTTAGTGTATTTTGCTTCAGCTCTTTACACACAACAACACAATAAGCTGTATGTCAGATATATATTGCTATACATAGTGAACATATTCCCTCAGACAAAGAATGTTAATGTATTCCCAGAATTAAAAAATGTTAGAAAATGCAATGTAGAGGGACTGACTTGTTTTAATTTTTTTTTTTAAGATGTGCTACAAGTTCCCACACTAAGAAATGCTCAACTTATCAAAAATCAGATGGTCTTCTCAACCCCTATTCAGGTTTTCCTTTGCCAAGTCCATTTAAAAAAAATTATTTTAATGCTTACTGGCATTTCAGAGTTCATAAAAATGCAGTCAAGTAGGAAAGAGGTTTAAACTTATCTACCAATAATAGTTGGGCCATCAAACTAGGTTACACAGTGAAGGTTCCTTTTTTGACACATTATTAAGAGAGTATTGAAAGACATAATCATAAGATCTAGTGGAAAAATGAAAAAAAAAAAAAAATGGGCTGGTTTCTTATTTGGCACAACCACAGCATATCAGTAGTAACTTTGATCAAACCAGGGGTTTCACTACACTAGGAAAGAAATAAGAATTGTTTTCCAGTTCATATATAGTTCTATAAATTTCCAGTGGACTCAGTGCTTTGATACACATGGTGAGAGATTGAAACTTACCACCTCTTGCCCTCCGCTCACCTCCAAAGGCAACTCTATCCCAACAGCAGGGACACTTGACCTACTCCTCAATCAGCTCAAGGACCATAATAGTTTCAGACAAGCATACTTCAGTAAACTGCCTAAAAAAATACACAGTCATTCAGCAACTGATTCATAATCAGATTTGATAGCTCTAAGAATGCAGCAAAAAACCCAAAGATTAGAATCAGAGTACAGTGATAGCACTTTTAACTTTGCTGTCTACACGTAACATCAGAGCCATGAGCTATCAGGGGTCCAGGTAATTTTTATTATCAATGCAGTAGCCTTTTGCATAGAACTGGATCACAGCTGCAGTATTCAAGACCGATTTAATGTTTTGGGTATTCAGAGTCCATTTACAAAGTGAAGTAATGACTCCAACACATCTCCAAGTCTAGGTGTGGTTCTGTGTGGGTACCTGCACTTGATCCCCAGGCATCAGTCGTGAAGTGACTTGGATTTACAACTGTTATGCTACTATATAACAAAAATATTTCCAGTATTGAAGAAAACCAAGCTGACAATGACCCCTTAAATAGCAAGCTTTCTTCACGTTCTGTTCAGCCTATAATGGGATGGAGGATGGTGACGGAGAGTTACTTATCTCCTGGCACTTCTCTCTCGCCATACTAATGGAAATTAGTTACTCAAAATGAAGCCAAAGTATCAAAATCAGAAGTACCCGATGCCAGGATCTTGACCCAGCCAACTATAAAGTAGTGTTCTTAAATCAAGGAGGATCTAGCTTTTGGTTTATGGCTTGCATCCATCCCTGCTATTCTCAGCCATGCTGCTGACACATTGCCAGATTCATAAAAGGGATCATTTTAACACACATGCTAGTAAAATAGATGGCAAAGTACTGCTGATATTGCAGTAACTGGAAGAATGTTCTCTATTCCTCAGCTGCAGAATAACATTATTTTTAGCGAGAAATATATCTAGCCATCACTGAAAGTGGAATCTATAAAAAATGCTGAACCTCTAGTTTTATTAAATCCAGTCCAATAGGAAGTAATGGATTGTGATGCAGATTTCCTGCAAAATACCTCTGTGCAGAAGCACCGAGTAATCAGTCTCTACTCTTGCACTCGATATGCGGTTCTGGCACAATATTCATGATTGCTGATTGCTCATTCATCTGATTTTTTAAGATGGAATTAGAGGATCACATCCTGGCATCGTTTCCAAGCATGAAAGCAGAGGGATTTCAATAAGCTTTCAAATCTAGAGGAATTTCTCCCCTGAGAAAGAAAAAGGTCACTATATTACCCTTATTATGTTCAAATCTTGTTTTATGGCCAAAGAGGGAAAGCATCTTTCATTTGTATATAAAATACATATACCTAACATATATGTCAAGAACTTATTTTTAGCCTATCTAAAAATCTTAAGTCTAATCATTATTAGTTCAAATTATTACAGAAGAATGAATGAGAGAAATTAACAACTTTTACCTTTCTGGTGTTATCCTCACCTTCCCTTGCTCCTCTGGGACTTCAGCCAGACATTTCATTCTGCTGTTGGCCTGGTTAGAGGCGTCACCTTCCCTAGTCTTTTGCTGAGAGGAATAGGAAGTTCACACTGATGGTTTCTTCTTCCTCACTCCAGGATGAATTCAGGGCATTACTGGGGGCTTTTGTTTGGTGGGGTTTTATTGCTTTTGTTGTTTGTGTGGTTATGGCTTTTTTTTTTTTTTTAAAGTATATGTTTGCTAACATTTCTGTGTCTTTCTACATCAGTCTGCAGCTCCAAGTTAAATCCAAATTTACTGTGTGATACCCTTTGTGGATGCTGGGCCCTGTCACTTTGTTCTGTTGCCACCAAAACCAGCTTCACCCACCCAGGTGGTCTGCATTTCTTTGCATGACCACCGTCAAGTCACTCACAGCCTGTTCTCCACCACTTGCCACCCTGTGGGGCCTCCTCCACCTCAACTCTTCAAGGCCTCGGTTACCACACCACACACTAGTCCTGGATTTGTCTGTGGAACATCTTTACGTGAGCCATGATGTCACCACATAAGGATAAACAGTACTAAATCAGATTTGCCACAGGCACTTAGTCAATTAGAAAAATCGTTGTAACAGCAAAGCCAGATAACACAAAGTTACAGGTAGTCATGAAGGGTTCAGCCCAGGCAAACCTAAGAGGCCTCAGACCTAAGACCTTGCAAGTTTAGTACAAAGATGATGGCCTGCTGCTGGCCCTGTAGTATGGTATTGCCATTGCTACAGACTGCACCATTTATATTGCCCCCTCTCAGCTGCACAACACAGGGTATATGAGTGTAGAGCATGCCCAGAGGCAAGGAAGACTGGAAGCACCTCGCAGCATAGCTTGAAGGCACTGGTCTTGGAAAGCTTTTTTAAGGAATATGAACATGGTACACATGGAACTACAGAGCGACCTTTCATATCACCCTCACTATTGATGGAGTCAAACAGCACGCTCCCTGTGCTTACATTAAAGCAGCATCTCATTGCCAAAAATCCCATTTAGCATACAACAAAACACGCAGTAAACACAAGATTTTACCTAAACGTGAGAAAAATCTGCTTTGGTTTTTCAAATCAAAATTACAAGCTCTGTGCTTGGGCTTTATGTTTTTTGTTCCCCACAAAGCTACCTCTGTTGCACTGCAAGTTTGACCAGCACTTAAGGTCAAAACTTGTCCATTTTGAGAAAAGCTCTTTATAAAAAAGATAAACATTATTATATTATGTATTCAGTGAGATGAGTATAGTACATTTTACTAGTAGAGATTCTAGTATTTGAACAATGAGAAGAGGAGTGAACAGGAACGCACTCAGCTGCACACAAGCCTCGCAGCTGTTCACTGTCTCATTTATCAGTGATGCTTAGATGATTTCCAGCACTGTGACACAAATGCATCTGTATTATAATGCACTATAATGCGCTATACACATTTAAGGTATGCAATTCAGATGAGGGACCTTTCCTACAGATAAACAAGGAGAGAGAGGTAGCACTACAGAGAAGAAATTTCTGCACCTTCACAGTTAGTAAAAAGCATGGTCATTAACAAGAACAAGACGTCTGCTTTAAATATAAGAACCAGTGCAACTTAGGTGCAAATACAATATAACTGAAACAGAGTTAATAAAGATTAGTGGTGTAGTTAAAAAAGCACCTTTCAATGGAAAAAAAAAGACAGTAGTAACACATCTGCCAAATCTTCAAGTGATGAAATACTATGCACTTTTTTCCTGCATACTAAACATAATTCAGAGATACAAGTAGAACTAGGTAAATCTCATCCTTTCATAAGGCTATTTTTTCTGACAGTATTTTCATTTTATTATTTCTATGCAGGCTTTCCTACATTCTGATTTCAGTTCCGGAAACAATTGCAGAGGTCAATAAAACTGTATTTGCCCTAGCACTGCAGTGTTCTGTTGAACTCTGTCCTCACTGAGAGCCAAGCAGGAGTCTAAATTGACATAATTTAATTTCTCAAGTGAATCCCTTTAGGGTGCAGTTTACAATGCAGCACAGTTTGAATATCAGAAAGGTTAATTTGTCATCTCTAACTCCAACCTGGAGTTACACACCAACCTTCAAGTTACATGCTCCAATATTGCCAAATTCCCATTTTTAGCCCAGTATTCAGCTTTACTGACAACATTTTATTAGTCTTTATGCAACTATATAGTACACGTTCAGGTACAGTATTTTGGCCTATGATGTAGAATCTTTGCAATTTGACAACATTAAAGAGTAGCCTAAGTTTGTGTAGTCATCAGATGTGCTGTACTGCAGCAGCTGAAATAGGTAGCCATGTTTACTTAAGTCCTCTATGTATCTTCATAAGATCATAAAATGGTTACAGTTGGAAGGAACCTTAAAGATTACCTAGCTCCTGCCCTCTGCCATGGGCAGGGACACCTCCCACTAGGCCAGGTTGCTCAAAGTCCCACCCAACCTGGCCTTGAACATTCCACGGATGGGGCATCCACAACTTCTCTGGGCAACCTGTTCCAGTGTCTCATCACCCTCACAGTAAAGAATTTATTTCTAATCTCTCCTCTTTCAGTTTAAAACCATTACCCCTCATCCTATCACTACACTCCCTGACAAAGAGTCCCTCCCCATCTTTCCTGTAGGCCTTGTTTAAATACTGAAAGACTGCTATAAGGTCTCCTCAAATCTTTCTCTTCTCCAGGCTGAGCAACCCCAACTCCCTCAGCCTGTCTTACTAGGAGAGGTGCTCCAGCCCTGTGATCACATCCATGGCTGGACTCGATCCAACAGGTCCATGCTCTTCTTTTGTTGGGGGCCCCAACCCACCAAAGCAGAATAAAGGGGTAGAATAACCTCCCTTAACCTGCTAGCTACACTTCTTTTGATGCTGCCCAGAATATGGTTGGCTTTCTGGACTGCAAGTGCATATTGCCAGCTCATTTTTTGCTTCTCATCAACCAGAAATCCCCCTCCTGCTCTCAATTCATTCTCCACCCAGCCCGTATTTGTGCTCAGGGTTGCCCTGACCCAGTGCAGGACCTTGCACTTGGTCTTGTTGAACTTCAAGAGGTTTGCATGGGTCCACCTCTCAAGCCTGTCCTGGTTGCTCTGGATGGCATCCCATGCATCCCTTCCCTCCAGCGTGTCAACCACACCACACAGCTTGGTGCCGTTGGCAAACTTGCTGGGGGTGGACTCAATCCTGCTGTCTGTGTTGCTGACAAAAATGTTAAACAGTGCCAACCCCAATACCGCTCCCTGAGGAAAACCACTTGTCACTGGTCTCTACACAGACATTGACACATTGACTACAACTCTTTGAGCACAGCCATCCAGCAAATTCCTTATCCACAGAGTGGTCCATCTGTCAAATACACACCTCTCTAATTTAGATACAATTATGTTTATTTTCGTTCACCACAGAGCAAGACACTGTACTGGAGTATCTTCCCTGCTGTTTCCCAGAAACAGCAACCTAGATCTCCACATTAGGCTTACTGAGTTTGTTGGGAATGTTTTCTACTTCAGGAGATCTGGTACTTCCAGGTCAGCCTGGGAAACCAAAGTCTGAGCAAGTATGACTCAAAATTTAATGTTATGAAGAAAAGTGAAATCGTGTATAACTTGGCTTTCAGTGATGGCTAGGTTTCAACTTCAACTCCGAGAGCTGGAGTGCCCTAATTATCTAGAAAATATCTAAATTTCATCATTTAAGATTTGCATGCTAAAACAATTAAACCCCATGCTGCTCTGGTTATACAGCAGCTTCAGGNTGGTCTCTACACAGACATTGACACATTGACTACAACTCTTTGAGCACAGCCATCCAGCAAATTCCTTATCCACAGAGTGGTCCATCTGTCAAATACACACCTCTCTAATTTAGATACAATTATGTTTATTTTCGTTCACCACAGAGCAAGACACTGTACTGGAGTATCTTCCCTGCTGTTTCCCAGAAACAGCAACCTAGATCTCCACATTAGGCTTACTGAGTTTGTTGGGAATGTTTTCTACTTCAGGAGATCTGGTACTTCCAGGTCAGCCTGGGAAACCAAAGTCTGAGCAAGTATGACTCAAAATTTAATGTTATGAAGAAAAGTGAAATCGTGTATAACTTGGCTTTCAGTGATGGCTAGGTTTCAACTTCAACTCCGAGAGCTGGAGTGCCCTAATTATCTAGAAAATATCTAAATTTCATCATTTAAGATTTGCATGCTAAAACAATTAAACCCCATGCTGCTCTGGTTATACAGCAGCTTCAGGCCTTTGCACAAGGATACCCCTCCTGACCCTGCTGCCACAATTTGTCAATCGCCCACAGTATTCATTATCACAGACACCCACAGGGGACAGTTCTAAAGACATCTCACACAGTACAACACAGCAGCAGTAGCATTCCATCAGTTTTGGGGTATAATGGACCTGTGAGCCATCCATAGCAGATGGCTGCTGAAGCATGAAAAAGAACATTCCTCCTAAACGGGGGCTGGCTGAAGACAAGAGGTGCTTTTAATGCCAGCAGAAGAGCCTGCTGGGTCTGTACTAAACCTATAGAACAATTATGTTTAATGGTGTATAGAAAGACTATTAGCAGCAGCTAGGACTAAAATGAATTTCACAGAATTCATATATAGGATGACGTCTGGAGTCTCCACCATGGCCTCCAGAGTCCACCTAATCACCTAAAAGCATTCCAGTGAATTACAATACAGTATTTAAAAAAAAAAAAAATCACAGGTTTCATTTCCATGAAAAAACCCCAATGTTAGGTTACAGTTATTTGTGCGTGTCAAGTGAAATAAAAACATTCAGAATTTTAAAACTCCACAGAATGCTAGAAGTGTAATACAGGTTTGCTTACATAAAAGCAAGAAAAATGAGCAAAAGTATTTATTAAATCATCTTCAATTAGGAATAAGACCTTTATGATAGGTCCAATTTGTATTCTAAGTGTATTTTGCACAATTACTCATACGTTTGAGAAAAGCTAATGCGAAAAATTAGACAAAGAAGAAAATGCTGAAAAAGTGAATGAAATTATCTCCAACTAATTAATCAGTCATTTCCAGACAAGAAGAGACCTAAATAAATTCATAGTCTTTTTTTTAATCTAAATTATTATTTCCCATTGAGTCTTAGGGCTCAAAAAAAAACTATTAAGGCCATTTGAGATTATTTGAATGCTATCTAGTTAAGAAACAGTATGCAAATAAGAAGGGAAACACTAAACTTTACTTGAAGAGGTAATTTATTAAACTGATAAATCATACTTGAAAGACATTACATGTGTTACAAACCATGTCATTCATACGGTTTCAAGAAAAAAAGCTTCAGGTCTAAGGACATAAGGAAGTCTGGAGAGCGCATGACTACTTTCAACCATATTCAGGACAGAAGCTCAGCACATGCTTATTGCTTTTCTGACCCACTCCCACTCCGTGGTGCAGGGCATCAGACCACTGCATCTTTTTTTTCCTTTTGCCAGGGGGGTACCTTTTAAACCCCGAGATAGCAAAAGGGGGAAATGACCATCAGTGACTGCTGCCAGTCCCTTTTTCTCCTGTATCACAATTCTGCTCCCTGACACAAAGTAAAACATTCAAAAAGGTTCTGGATGTGTACAGGGTCTTTCTAACAAGTTTTGGAAGATGACATCACATTTGAGGCATATCTTCATGCACTTTTACGTACTTTCTGTATATGGCAATAAAAAGGTATATAAAAAGTGTTTGAATAAAGTGTTTCTTCAACACACTTTTGGAAACTTCAGGTAGTTTAACCTGGTTAATTTGCATGATTACAAAGAGATATTTAGTAACAAAATACGTTATTGATACCTGCCAATTCATAACCTCAGCTATAAAAGAACTGTGGATTTTTAAGGAAACTTAAAATCTGTGGGCTGAACAAGTTCCAGGTGCTGGTCTCCACTTCCAATGGAAAATAAGTTTATTACTATTGCAGAAAAGGTCTGTCTTGTTCTTCCTTTCTTTGTAAGTCACACAGAAATAGTTATACCAGTTGGTTTTACCTTTGAAGTAATTAACTGTCATCCCATCAGCTGCTTTGCAACCTTTCACATACTAAGAAATTTGCAGCAACAGTCTAGAACTGGACCACTAAAATTGTGACTGCCTGCCTGCATGGCCCATCTCTGTGCCAGGTGCTGCTGTCCCAGAGACGCCACATCTCATCTGCTTTCAAATCTGCTCTCGCATTACTTTGTACTACGCACTTAGCCCTCTGCAATAAGGCAAACTGAAGTAGTAGTTAGTTACCGCACTACATAAGAATGAAAAACGCTGGTCTTCAAGCCCCAATTCACAAGTTGAGCAGACATCCCTGCCTCAGGGACAGAAACATCCATCAAAGCAACACAGCAAACGGCTGGGGACAGCAACAGCATCTGCTGTCATGACTGATCCTCATCCCCTCCTGTGTCTCTCAAAGCCTGTATTTTCCAACGGGGATTAGGTTACAGCAGAATATACCTTTGTGTCTGCAACCTCACAACAAAGTCACTGATTTCAAAATGGGCCATTAATTTTTGTTGAGCAAAATTAAAAGCAACCCACTGAAATGTATGTTCATGCCTTTCTCTGTTCCAATGTTATGCCAAAAATACTTGCATATTTAAGATGATTCCTAGACACTGACTACTAGAAATACATTCAGAGCTCTAAAACAAAGCTGCATTTAAACAAATGCCAATGAACGCACGCTAAATTAACTCAGTCTGAATAG
Source organism: Nycticryphes semicollaris (assembly GCA_013400055.1). NCBI lineage: Eukaryota > Metazoa > Chordata > Aves > Charadriiformes > Rostratulidae > Nycticryphes > Nycticryphes semicollaris. The sequence goes on from VXBJ01001263.1 coordinate 943,559, forward strand.
TAGGAGTACATAGTAACAAAGTTCAGGGACAGAAAAATTGAGGGTAGGCATGTCTATTTTGAAATCATACACTTGGAAGCATTATGATCAAATGTCTTCAGTGACAGTGAAATTAAGAGTAGTGTTATGTCATTTTGGAGATCAAATACTCTAAGATGAGATGACTTGAGCTGGTTAGTTACTTGCCTTTTACTTTGGAAAGAACCAATTTGCTGCCAGAAGCAGCATATGGCTATCTTCAACTAGACTTCAGCATAAGGGTAGTCAAACACCGAAATAGGTTGCCCAGAGAGGTGGTAAGCGACATTCAAGGTGAGGCTTGACAAGGCCCTAGGAAACCTGGTCTAGTTGAGGGTGTCCCTGCTGACTGTGGGGAGGCTGGACTAGATCACCTTTGGAGGTCCCTTCTATGATTCTATATTGTTTCATTCTTCTTTTGACCCTTGAACATCTTTTTTTGAAGACAATGAGCTACAAGAAGCATAACCAAATTGGAGGTAGGTTTTTAGCTAAATATAACTGACAAATAGTTATTTTGTTAATGGAAAATAAGATAGAAGAATCGCCAAACAGATGAATGGAGCATGAGTAACTTCCAAAACAGTTTCCCTTTAACATAATACTAAATCAACTCCAAACAGAAGAAGTAGGTACAGGGAACAGTCCCAGTATGAAAGGCGTATGAAAACACAGACTATAATATGCTATTGTGTTTACACAGGCTGATGGTGAACTGATATTTTTTAGAAGAGTCTGAGATCATTTTACATTTGAGGTAGTAGCAGATGACTAGAGCAAGGAATTGTTTTGCAGATTTAAAGTTAACCTTCAACCTAAAGATTTTAGCATACTTTACCTAGAAAAGCAGAACCACCCATATCTTTACATCAGGCAACATCCAATTTCATACATTAAGAGATAACACTGTGGGAAGAGAACTACAGATGATGGCTTGCCCTTCCTGGAGCTCAAAAAAGCTGAGTTTTAGCTGGTAACTTTCTGCTAAAGCCTTACTCTGCTCAAAGCATTCTAAGATGTCATACAAAGTGCTTGAAATATAATTAAGTATATTTTTATATGCTTCTGCACATAAAGACCGCACTTTTTTCAGCCATAAATAATTTGGATTTTACCCAACAGTTTCTGAGTTGATCCAATCGCTTTGCAGGAAACTGAATACTGGCTGAACTCTTTTCAACAGTTGCTTCCCTGAAGACAACACAGATTTCTGGGATTTTCCCCACAAGTAGCAACAGAGCACTAAGGAGAGTTCCATGGGCTTTAACTTAAGTAATAGCAGTATAAGACAGGGGGCCTTGTTGATTTTTCACCATGTGCGGTTTGGGTTTTGTGGTTTTGGTTTTTTTTAATTACTCAACCTCAATTAAGAAAGCAAACTCCAATTAACTGGTAGCCTTCCATGCATCTGGGACACCCCAGTTTTGCTCTGTTATCACTGCTTCCGCATAAAGCGTTGTTGAAAAGAAGCACACCTCGGGTTATATCTGAGGAACTTCCAGCCAAGAACCTGCTTGGAAAAAGTACTGTAGAAGATTCTTTTAGTACTAGGAAATTTATATCTTTGGAAGAGAATGCCAGCTTGCAAAGTCAAGTTTCCTAGTTCTTTTGAATTATGGGAAAAATACCACCTAGAAAACATGCTTATGATGGCAGCAAGTTTGCCCAACATCTCCTTGCTGATTAAACAAGCACTGTCTCAGAGGGTCTGAGTTTTGCCAGAAGAATAAAGGAACAGATCAACTGAGAAACTTCGCTTTGCAATTCTAGGAAAGTTGGTTTTCCGTTTTCTATCATAGTTTATTTTGGCCAACACTGAATATCAGACCCCAGTTTGACTTTAATAAAATAAGATTGAATCAAGTGTTCTAAATATCCAAGTGAAATGAAAAAATCAGGAGCTAGGACTAAACGGATTGTAGCACATCATACCAATTTCTTGCAGGTAAATTCTACCTTATGCATACTTCAGCAATTTTATGAAGTGCAAGGGAGGGTACTCAGAGAATGAAGGACTGACATAAACATGGATTTAAAAAAAAAAAAAAATCATGGATTACTTGTTCTTTTGAAATGTAGTATCTTCCAGCCACAAAAACCTTACAGAATTCAAACAGACAGCACAGCAGCAGAAGAACAAGTACTGAGATATGCAACAAAGGGAATCTTCCAGGGGATGGAAATTCCAGCAACCTCTCTCTCAAATATATATTTGAAAGCCATTGTTTTCTTTATGTATGTTATTCAGTCCAGTCCTTTATGTTCTTTTCATACTTCATCTCAGATAAAAATTATCTGCTAAAAGCATCTTTAACACCATAATCAACGCTGCTTGCGCTCTCTCCCACCCACTGAAACCACAAAGGATGAAGGAGTTCATCCAATATCTAAGAAATAGCTTTAATAAAGAAGTTGTATAATGTAAGTCACAGCAAGTAGTACATTTTTCTAGAAGCAAGGCCATGAGATTACGAATACAGCTGTGAGCGCCAAGGTGAACATGTTGCAGTTGCTCTTGTTTTATTGAAGATACTTTCACATGAAACAGGATTGACAGGAAAACTGCAACAAATGCTTCGCATAAAACCATTATGTAAGCAATAATAATAAAGTATTAGTACAGTGAAAGCTACTTTTAGCAATAGCAAGCAAACTTTGGAGAAAAAAAATATATCTATAAACGTGAAGTACTGTGACTCTATAAAGTACTAGGAAAGCCTGAAGTTCAAGTTGCAGTCTTCAGCAATGTCTTTTTTTATAGCATAACTCTTGATCATTTGAATCAATAAAGCTCCTAATGGCAAAGCCAGAGCCAAGTGATTTTATTCAGCATGGTCCACCCACCATCTAGGCCAAGCAACAGGGACCACCCCCCTCAGGCCAAAGGCAGCATCGCCAGTTGCTGATGGGTCACATCCGTAAGGGAAGCTCACTTCCCACCATCCCTACATGCCCCTACACATGCAAGCAACAGGTCTGGCTGCCTGCATGGACCCCATACCCACAAATTCTGCCCACACTCCACCCACCCAGGTTTCCAAGTAGTCCTGGTTTTACTTAATCTTCCAGAAGTTCTGTTATCCCTTTATTCTAGTTTCACTGGAATGACTGTTTTCCCCTCTTAGCATCAACTCCACAAGTCAATTATGTATTACATTACTAACATTATTACAAAAATATCTAACATTGGTTAGTTACATTAGTAACTACTTAAATATTTTGTATGGATTAGAGAACTCTGAAATTTACTTTTGCTCCTAAATGTGAAATTTATATAAAAGTAAAACCAGAGAATTAAAAAGTCTTCTGAAAACAAGGATTATTACCTCACAAGTATTCAACTGTAGTTTAAGAATACATTTGTTTGAGGTTTGTTTTGGTGGTGGTTTTTTTGCTGCTTTTTGGGGTTTTATGTTGTTTTAAATACTGAAAACTTTCAAGCAGGCTGTTTTCACATCATTAATAGCCTTAATGTTGTTTTTCAGGTTTCTCCCTCACCGCACTATTATGAAATTGTTTATATAAATTAAAATTATTTCCTCAGAACACCATGTCAGAAAAACTTGAAACAAGATAGTTTATTTATCACTTTGAAGAGATTGTACAAAACACTGCAAGTTCGGAAAATTACACAAAATGGTAATGCAAAGTCAGTGGGGAACCAGCTCACTTCATTAAACATCTGCATCAGAACTCATATAGAAATTAAACTGGTTTACTGCAATCCATAATATTTACTGTAGCATGTTGTCTCGGGTTCTCTAGTATAAAGTACTAAACAAAACAAAACCAGTCACCATCCCTCTTCCATAAGTGTTGTGTTTACCTTACATTTAATTTATAAAGCATTAAAAATTAATTGATTAAGGCATATTCCCATGGTTTATGGAATAATTAATTCACTTTTGTTCACTTCTACCAATTATTGCAAAACACCAAATAAATACTGACAGCATAAATTACATAATCTAAACCCCAAGATTTCCCCGTAACCTGGTTCTTTTACTCCAACTGTCCATAGCCAAGTACTAGCAAATGCTGCAACAGCTAGTACTAAAGCAGTCTGTTTCTCCCTAGGATCTGGCACATTGGAGACTGAAGACAACACACAGAACGCTGCCTACAGACTCCTTTTGGAAGGAGACAAAAACATTGATTTAGAGAAAGGGGGCAGGGATATCATATTAGATTCAAGATTGGAAGTAAAGAGCTCTCTGTGAGGAAGGTCACAAATGTAGGGATTAAGAGAGCTGTCTGCAGGCGTATCAAGTGACAAGATGTCTTTAATTATTCATAAGAACTACTTGAAGTAACTGCTTTTCCCCCTCTGCCTCTAAAACCTTAAACTCTGCATTTCTAGAGACCAGTCACTTGCAGAGGCCAGATTTTAAGTTCAGGAGAAACCTCACACCAGTGAGGTTTAACACAGAACACAAACTGTACCATGCTCTTGGTAGACTACTGTTCTTGATTATAGACACACAGCAATAGGTCTGGCTGAAACTTCATATACTTGGCCCCAGAAATACCTTCTCACTCACATAAGACTAAGATACTTGCTAATGGATCTCATACTACCTGGAGACATAGAAACCTCCCAGAGATGACCACATTTTGCTTCTCGGAAGGCATGCAGATAAGTAGTCTAGGATTTTCTGTCCTCTTCCAAGTCACCAGCATGCAGATACAGACTCAGCCTGTTTAGGACAGAAAACCTCCCTAGCAATACAGTACTTCCTTGTGCATCCAACGACAAACCAAGACATGAATTGTGCTACTAAGCCACAACAGTTCTCAGAGACTTCCTCCAGTTGTATCATCCTTCCCTTTCAGACAAACATCAGAGCTGACCCAACAGAACTGAACAAAGTGATTACCTCCATTGAGAGGCAACCCAAAGAGTTCCCTCAAAACCCAAAGAACAAGGATTTAATCTCACATTCTTTTGCCTTAACCAACACACAGCATTTCTGTAGGATGAAAGGGGAAGACTGTTACTCTAGTTAAATACATAAGAGAACATCTAATAGGAACACCTATTTCGTGGATAAATTTGCTACCTGCCTTCTCAGTAAAACACAAGTGTTTAAGGCAGATAACGAGAAAGTGCTCTGTCAGGGAAGAGTAGATTATTAAGTAATGCAATAATTTATCTTTAATTAGTTGGTTTAGGCATCTGCAACTTAATCTTGCTTAAAACCCAATGAAGCATCCTCCCTGTACATAAATACCATCAATTCAGTTACCGCTACGTATTACTGTAACACACCCATATAATAATCACAAAATCAGAGTTGGAAGGGTCATCTAGAGATTATCTAGTCCAACTCCCCTGCTAAAGCAAGACTGCCTAGAGGACATTACTCAGGACTGCATCCCAGCAGGTCTTGAAAATCTTCAGAGAAGGGGACTCCACAACCTCCCTGGGTAGCCTGTTCCAGTGTTCTGTCACCCTCGCCGGAAAGATTTTCCTCATATTTGAGTGGAATTTCTTATGTTCCAGGTTGTGCTCACTGCCTCTCGTCCTGTCACTGGGAACCACTGAGAAGAGTCTGCCTACATCCTCCTTCAACCTACCCTTTAGATACTTATAAACGTTAATAAGGTCTCCTTGCTCTTCAAGCAATTTAGTGTAAGGTTCCCGGTACCTTCTAAGTACTTAGTAAGTCAAAAATTCAAACCTGACTACATAATATTCATGCACTTCTCATATTGAAAGAAGCATTTATATTATGGTCCCTCAACTTTCAAAATTTGTCATTTATGCATGAGAACAATAATGATACAGCATTACCATCCTATTTGTTACTCCATGAGAAATATCTCATTGCATGCACTCTTATGGAGCTTCCTGAGCAGAGTCCTACCTATTGCTGAGCACCTTAGGGGCCACAGGACATTAACAATCTCATTTCCCAAAAAAACCACACTCAAGCCATAGCTGTAACTGGCTTTGAAGAAAAGTAATCCTAACTAGTTAGCACTCTGATAGCTGATCAAGTTTTGGCACTTGAGGCGAGGCAGAGATTAGGACATTAACAGACAACATTGTTAGGATTAACCAACAGTATGAGCACAAAACACTGTAGTAGTCACAGGCTCAGTCTTTACTTAACAACTGATCATGCAAACAATTCAGTCTAACCACTGTAGGACTGCACTGAAGAGAGCTCTGAACTGGCACACTAATCAAAAGTATGAGAAATTTTCTAATTATACCACAAAGATATCTTGGATGTGAAGTTAGAGAGCAGTTGCAAAGAACTTAGGAAGGGAGCTTGTAAAGTCCATATGGAAGTGAAAAGCAGTTGGCCTGAAACGAGGGAACAGCCAAGGCAGAGGCATTAAAGAGTGATGAGGCAGAAAAGAGGCTCCAATGAGAAATATGTTTTGTTTCTTCGTGTTTCTCCATACCAGCCCAAAGCACGTGTCTCCATGCATGAGAAGTGAGGAAGTTGTAGCAGCAAAAATTAAAATGCATTGATTTTTGCCAAATAAAAATTTGTTTTAGGGAAAATCTATTGCAATTACTTAATGTATCCTTTTTCAATAAAAATAATTAATCTAAAAATACACAGACTGGCTGTGGTGGCAGAACAATTACAGTGCTTACCCTGTATGAAATGATAGATCTTAGTGATGCCCTTGAATTTTGTCCTTTAGAAAAAACTCATTCAGAACTTTCCTACCATTGGAGTGGTATTTTTTTTGCATTATTACTTCCAAGTCAATCTCACCTAATTTCTGTGTTGGATGTATATAACTATCTCCATGCCTAATTTTTGGCTTTCAACCACTACTTTAAATCAACATGAACGTGGTCACAATTCTTTGCCCAGAAGTTCAATTGTTTCCCTATGTTTGGGGTTAAGATTCCCTTTCAAAGGCATTTTTTTCCCCACCACCAGCATTAATTACACAGTACACAAAAGTCTGAAACAACATCTTCACAGAAGCATCACCAGCCTTTTCTACACAAGCCAAACATAACTCAGCACCTGGGGACACTGCTACTGAACCCAGCTGAATGCTGTCCTTTGCTCTTCACCCACTGTGAGAACTCAAGCTTCAGACATTGTCTCAACTCGCAATCAAACAATGAAAGAGCAAAGCTGTTATTTCATATACGTTCTCATTTTGTACAAAAAGACTTCGTTTGTCTTACACATGCACTTCTCCACCCTTTTCAAATAACTCTGCAAGGCAGGCATCTCAAATCTGTCATTTAACTAGTATGAGGTTCCTAGTACCTTCCAAGTACTTCGTAAATCAAAAATTCAACCCTGACTACATTTTGAGTTAAGGAAATATATTATGGAACCCTCAGTTTCCCAGAAGTCAAGTCCAAATTCATCCAGTTTTAACAAAAATCTAGTTACAGAACACAGAGGGTGTCCAGGGAAGGTCTAGAGATCTAGATCGATACAATGAAATTAATTGTTTTTATAAGTAACTACAGAGAATTAATTCATATGGTGTTTTTTGTTTCTGAGAAGTCATTATAGTCTTATTATTCCACTAATAATAATAATATTACTATCCATGTAAATTCATATTCTTGCAGGGACTGAAAGTAAGGCTCCATTAGAAACTTTGCAAGAACTGAACAAGCATGTTCTCATACACTCATTCTCTCAGCTCTTTCCCAGATTAAACAACATAATGACTTCATTAAGAGTCAAAATGAGAAACTATTATTCAAAAATTAGAAGATACACTTAAGATGCTTGTCAAACAGATTTCTTTTCAACTTCAGTGCATGAGGAACTACAAGCATACTGAAATATGCTACGCTGCAAGTGACGGCCTTTTTCTAATGCTACTACTTACCCAATAAACATTCATCCCAAATAGGAGGGCTTGCATGGTTTATCATTTTTACAGAACTATAAGTTAAATACAACACCAGGCAGATAATTTCCTGTGTTGTCATTGTTACGTGAAGTCTGGTGCTTTTAGGTTACACTTTTGGCTAAAACAAGTCAGAGAGTAAGCCCTCTTGGAGCGCATTTCTGGACACATGAAGTGTGAGGATGGTGAGACACTGGAACAGGTTTTCCAGAGAAGCTGTGGAGGCCCCAGCCCTCAAAGTGTTCAAGACCAGGCTGGATGGGGCTTTGAGTAACCTGCTGTAGAGGGAGGTGTCCCTGCCATGGCAGGGGGGTTGGAACTCGATCTTTAAGTTTCCTTCCAACTCTATAATTCTAAGTAGCAAAAAACAACTAGGAGCAGTCAGCAAGGATTTACTCTGGGGCCACCATGTGTGAGCAACCTTGCCACCTTCTGTAATAAAGTGACCACATTTGTGAACAAGGGGAGAATAGCAGATTGCACTTACTTTGTTTTTGGCAAGACTTTCAACAAGAGTTTTAGATACAAGTTCTGATATTACACTCTACATGAATGGATAGGTTAAATGTTTGGATGACCAAGCACAGGTGGTAGCAGTTAATGGGTTAACCATCTCTCCCAACGGAGATTGGCAGGGAAAGCATTATTCACCTTGCATACCTGCAGCAAGGTCAGGCCAAAGGCAACAACTCATGTACAGAGGGCAACAACTCATGTACAGAAAAGAAGGTGTCCACCTATGTATTGTCAAGAACAGATCAGGAGTTACTGCCAGCTACTTTGCCATCTTCCCAAGAGTCCAATAGGGACACAAGGGATCTCTGGACTGCAGCTGAAAAGAAGACTTCTGTGTTGCTCTCAAGTAATTTGAATGATAATCCACCTGGAAGAGAGATACTTTTATCTTTATTTCTCACACAGCAGGATTACCTCTGGTTGCACTAAGGCTCACTATGTTTCAACATTTGCTTGAAGGTTGTGAGAAATGGCGAAATAACAAGCCCTGGGAAACCCTGGCATCTTCCAGATGAGAATCAAGCTTACTCTGTTTACTACAAATTTTTAGCTAAGCCAAGTTTCAATTTGAGATATTCACCCCATTTTTGGCATTGCTCTCTCCCAAATATTGCTCTACAGGATTCTGGCAATGCTCACCCCTACAGCACACAGCCCTCTTTACTTGATCTCAGAAAAAGGAAAAAAAAACACAAAAAAAAAAAAACCCACACAAAACTTCAGAGCTGATTTTGGAAGCATTTCAAAAAACTATCACCATAACATTCTTAGCAACAGTTTCCTGTGACTAGAGATTCACTTTTCGCTAATGAAATGCTAATATATAAATAACTGAATATTTATTGAAGCTGAATATTAACAATGAACACAGTAATAAACAGCACAAACAGCCATTTAGTATGTAATCCTTTGCCATTGTAGTTTTTATTAATTTGTATTTTGCTACTGCAATTCCCCTCATAGAAGAGTAACATATTAGCTAAACCTTGCATTACAGGCCATAAACAGGCGGTATGTGGATACTGTCTCTTAACACGAAGAGCAAGGGTTCAAGCTATGAAGTTAGAGAATACTTTACAGTGAGCAGGCTTCACCTTTAACTGTACATTTATCTGCTGCACAGACTTTGTGCCATCCCGCTCCATCAGGTACCCATCTACAAAACAGACCGCTGTGAAGTTCTAGTTGTGCAGTGATTTATGTTCCATCTGCATATTAATTGACTCTAAACAGAATTTTTGAGGTTTATATCATCTGTAAACCATTAATGCTTTTACGCCTCAGGAAAGCTTTTTATTAATGGATTTTATATTGTACGTGGACAATATGTTTACAGTACACACCAGATGATTCATTGCACTTGCCGATATTTGTATTTTCTTTTAGGTTTAGTTATTTTGTGTCAATTTCCAATAAAATAAGCTGGCCAGAAAAGGTAGTGAGAAATAAAGCAGTAAATGGAGACCAGAGAAAGCACAATGAACAGCAATTCCCAGAGCAGAGTGAGGGGAGGGGGATATGAAGGGGGAAAGAAAAAACCCAACACACAACGAACTTCATAGAAGTGTAGAAGTTGCGTTTTTCAACATCAACGACATTGCCATTGTCATTATTAATATGTCTCCTTACATTACTGGCACTTTATTGTAGTTAACAGCCAATTTCCCATGCTACCTCACTCTTAATCTATGTCTGCCTTTATTAAACTAGTAGTAAGTAAGCAAAGACAGTACTCTAATTATTAAAGTCTTCCAATGAAGGCTGGTAGTTGCATTGGTTTAAACAAGAACCAAGAACTACATAAATACTTAGAAATATTCTTATACAAGAAGTAACCCATGCAATTCATGCCTTAATATCCATAAATTTAAAGATTCTATGTGGTAATTCATTTTGAACCCATATTTTATTTAAAAATGGACAGAGGGATTAGTTTCATTTCATGAGTGTATTCACAGTCACTCACCATACATCTTTGCACCTGAAGGCTCACATACCAATATTAGTGTTGGGTTTTACGCTTATTAATAATTTAGTCAAACTGATTTTCAATAATTCAATAAAAAATTGTTGCTCCACCATTACTGTAAAAATAAAGTACGTATTTGAGGATAAATAATTTTTTTTCCAAGAAATATGAGGTTTTAATTATTATTTCATTACCTCTGAAAAAAAAAACAAACCTAAAGGAAGTGACCTCTGTTACATTCTTCTTATACAAAGAGCAGAAGTGCCAGAACTGCTGGTTCTCAGGCTTACTTCCCCTGCCCCTTTATTTGCTCTCAGTTTCAAAGGAAAAAAAAAAAGCCATTAACTGAATGTGCAAATGCGAGTATTATGTTAGGCCGCACACTATCAAGTAACTGTTTATGTGGCAGTTTTGCAAATAAATTAGATGAAGGGTCTCAAGAAACTGCCTGGATAATTTTCTTAGGGCAGATTATACTGATCTGAGAAAGTTACTCATATTTGCCTTTCTTCCCTGTTGGAGCAAGGCCAGAAGACAGGGACACTCGTTTTGCATCAAAACCAACTGTTTTGGTAAAAAAAAAAAAAAAAAAAATAAAATTAACTTCAATGAAAACATACTGGACTACAAAACTTTGAGGGAAATAATTGAAGATATTTCCAAATGGTAATGCTTACAGAAGTTATTTTCTCTTGTGACAATTTTCTAGCATTGTTTCCGAAGGAAAGCTGCACAAAGCCAGCTTCAGCCAGTATTTTCCTACAGTAAGTAGGCCTCTTGGGGTATCACTGAAACTAAGTAAAAATCTGACTTTCATTCAGAACAAAAATACTCCTTGGTAGAAAACAGCTATTTGGATACAGTAAGCTGGAAGTTTGTGCCCAGTATGAGGTATAGCTCTTACTGGAACAGAAAAAGGGAGTACAAGTTTCATGTCCATCAGGGGTTTTTTTCTCCTGGAGAAGATGTAATCACCCAAACATCTCATCTATTAGAAAAATAATCCTGACTACTGCATTCAGTTTCTTTGAGACTTAGATGAACTGTGATGATATGTCATTTGACTTGGAGAGGCTCTGTGAAGTCATCTATCACATTATTTTAAGTTTGCATATCACCTTGTGCTTAGAAGATGCTCAGAAAACTCACCTAGTTGATGCTACGTCACCATGTCAAGCTGCACTATAAATTAGGCTTCAGAGTGATATAATAGTTTTTATTTCTTATTATATACATATAATTTGTGAATAATGAAATAAAGAGATACTTCACGTCCCTGGGTACTTCTCTAAAAACAGAAACACCCCTTGTAAACTCAGATACTTACTTAGAACACTGAGTTTTTCTACCATCCAGTTATGCACAATAAATGCAATATAATGACTCAAGATAACCTGTTTACATACCTGGTTTTCATAACCCATATAAATACTCAAATCTTCAGTCCCACCTCAAGTGAAACCACATTCCTAGTCGTAATAGCATAGCATCCAAAACCCTTGTATGCCATTTAAATCAATGTACAACCTGTATATGCAATACCTCCAAGGCTCTTTGCTCTACACCAACCTCAGTTCTACAACTCCTTTTTCCTTCCAAGATCAGAGAAGTTACACTCGAGAGAGCATAAATGAGGAACTGGTTTAATACCTTAGAGTTTGATCGCACAACCCTCACTTGGTCACAAGCCTAAATACTGAGGTGTGAAAGGGAAAAGAATAGACCAATGCCTAATGCAGTTTTTACAGAACAGACATTTATTTTTAAAAAAAA
>VXBJ01001263.1:955712-974144 GCA_013400055.1 Nycticryphes semicollaris
AAAGCAGTGGGTTGTTTTTTGGTTTTTTTCTTCTCTCGAGCACCCTGATTAAGGAGCAAGGAGAAGGCTAGGTCAATATTCAAAGCAGTAATTTTGTTCAGTCACCTGACAAATGAAAAGCTACCCTTGGTGTTTGGGAGGTGAATCTCTGCTGTGTCTAAGCATACTAAAGATGAAAAGTCCTGCGCTACTCCTAGCTGTATAAACATCTTTACTGATTATTACTAGCTCATTTTATCAGTACTTCTTCCCCCTGGCAGTTTACCAGTCTACAGACAGCTTTGTTTAAGTGCACATTTGTTAGCAGTAGGTTGCCATTTATAACATTAACAGCACTATGTGCCCTCAACTTCACCTGAATCCAGTCCCTGGAGCTCAAAGAAGTAGTTTGCTCTGGTTTTTTATCACTCCAGTTAACCGATATTTGAACCTAGTTGTATAACTGAATTAAGGTTCAGTTATAGTTTCCAAGACTGAAATGACCTATGCTGAAGATCAGAATTTGGAGTTTAGAACTCTTTAGTAGAATTTTCTATTAGTAAATTCTATTAATAAAATTTGACCACATGAAAATCTATTGGAAGTGAAGTAAGTAAGTACAACTAATGTGAATAAACCATACTTTACTTCCAAACTTTCAAAGAGACATCAACATCTATTAATTGGTCTTTTGTACAAAAGGCAGGATATATTTGTAATATAAATATGTTTCTACAACTAGTCTATGAAGTCTTGTTTTAATTATGTATAGCCTCATCTTTTTTCTCATGAAGTGAAAACAGAAAGCCTTAATGAGTAAGTGTATACAAACTGTTTTTTGTTGGTCTTCCTGAAGTGTCCCGCTTCCCAAGTATTAGTTAGTTCTGAGTTTATTTTTCAGTGAGCCAATACCCTTCTGGAAATCAAATGAGTAAATACAATCATAGTATGAGCCAGCCTAGATAAAAAACTCTTATACAGCACAACCAACAGGGCAGGATGTTTAAAAAAAAAAAAAAACCACACAATTAAATCATATTTTCTCTCTTAAAACTGTACTTACAGGGAATAGCATCTACTGTGTTCCTAAATGCATTTCTAGACTTTAGAGAGTACACATGAGCAAGCCAGGTTTGTAGATTACTTTGTGATTCAGTATATAACACAAAGCTTCAAAATAATTAATAGTATGTGGTGGGAAACTACTGTTTTCTCATTAAAAACTGATTGTGACAAACATGTTACGCCCCATTTGCCTACTTTGCAGTGAGAGTCATCAGTCTAAATGTAAGCTTGTGAATAAACCATGACAAATAGGAGGTTAAATAAATTCCTTCATATGTCTAATGGTCACTAAAAAAAAAACAAAAACGTCTAACAAACTTGTATATACAATACTGGCAAAGGCAGGAGACGAGGGTGTTCCTCAGAAGCACATCACATCTTTTTTTCCTGTACTGTATTCACCCAGTCTTTTGAAACATTTGTTTCGTGTTTGTAAATTAGTGTCTTTGATGATGCTGCAAATGAAGACCAATGCCATTCCTATGATTAGCTCATAATTACAAAACAGAGGAAGTCAATTCACAGAAAAAACTATATGCAAACGTGAATGTTAATTAGCCCTCAGAATGGCAGAATACTCTATACACAAAATAATAAAATAATATAGACTATCATATATCCACCAAATGATACCTACAATTGTTGACTACGCACAACTTAAAGCCCATCAAAAGGTGAAAACTTCCAAGGTCCAAAGGGCTTTTGCTGCCTACACCAATAAAAAGGCTGTTGATTCCCCTTCTTCCTCTCCTCTCCCCAGGTTTATGGGATTCGCAGCTCCATAAGAGATTAACAAATACTACCTACCTAGAGGCATGGAACACATGTATGTAGAATAATTAAAAAAAATACACTCAAGTCAAAGGGAACCTAGGAAAAACCCCATGAACTAACTGCCCCCCTGTCTTTAGGAGAGCAAAAACGCTCGATCCATTCATCACAGCCTGAGCTGTCACTGGAAGCAGACTAACTACATTTTAGTTTCTATTCATGCATGAATATTCACATGAAGCTGAGAGTTAACAGACAGGACTTGAAGCCAGAAAACCCTACAAAATGGTGTGCACAGGAGTTCTCCTAAAAGCAAGAATTTACACATACCAAGGCAGTGCAAGGAACTGATTCTTGCTCACTCAAATATATATTGGATGATCGCTTTAAGACTTGGCCTACTTAAGACATCAGTATTCATTTATAATCCTACATTGGAAACCTTATTTTCTGTTTTAATTTGACCTAACTTCATGAAGATTCAGATCACATTTCCCTGTACAAACTATTCACCAAAGGGAAGACATCCCCAACTCTGAATATTAAAATTATGAGAGAAATACCCAAATAGCTTTCCCCAAGAAAGCTCATGAGAGAATACATTCTGGTGTGAAATTTTTTTACCTTTTGTTAGACATTAATATTAAAACACTCACAAATATTATACATTTTTTCACCTTTTTAGTCACTGAGCAGATCAACTTTTTCCTTTCTTGCCTCTTTTGGCATGCTGGCAACTCCCAAGCACTACCTGCTTGCTGTTTCTCAGCCCCAGAGCATTCTGTCCCCCTCTACAGCATTGCACTGCTGTACGTCCATCTTTTTTCGTCACAGAGAGCTCAGACATCCATGCTGCACATCTGGCTTTGCATTGCATTTAAACTGACAAGCTGCTGTGGTTAATTTTTTTTCCCCTTCTTTTCTAACGGTCAGTTTTCCAGGAGGCCATTGATTATCACAGATAAAGACATAAAAAGAGCAATAATCAAAGCATCTGTGCTACATATTCTCTACTATTAAAGAATAGCTTAAATGAAGAAATCACATGGAAACACACGAGCAAACATTCACTTATAGACTAAGATCTCCTTGCTTGAGCTTTGAGTAAGAGCTTCCTGCAACAACCTATTTAGGTAAGACACAATAGATGAAGGTTCCTATAAAGTCCATAGATAACACTTTATGTGCTAAAAACATCATTTAACAGTGCATCTATTAACTATTCCTAAAGACAGACATTTAAAGATTATTTTTATAAGAATTTCCCTGCTATGAGTGTGACAGGAAGTTATGTGAACTATACAGTTCTTGAAATAACTGTTGCTCTGCCATTTCATTCAGTCCTATTTTCAGTCACTTTGTCATCTGACCCTTAACTAATTATTGCACTCCTAGGTTTCTCACATAGCTTTTGCTAACTGCTGAGAGTCATTTATAGTTACATGGCATCATATAGTTTGCCTGTTTCAGCAAAAATTTTTCCTTCCATTAGGCCTAACAGAGCTTGAACACTAAGACTGCAACCACCTCTATCTCCAGCTATTAAACAGATTTTGTTGCTGTTTCAGACTGTCTGAGGCAAATTCACTATTGATCTTGTACTACTCTTCCTTATAAAAAAGATAACACTGAAATGGGTTACAATGAAAAACAGGCTAGTCAAAATTAAATTTTAAATATAAACAGAGAATAAAACTGGGTCAAGTACCAGTCTATCCTTTTTTAACTCCTCAGACCTAATTATAATTTATGATACACAAGTCTATTCTGTAGGCAACCAGACACAATACAAAAATATTCATTATTGAGTATATCTGGAAAATCTGCATAGAATTCCTAGAAAAAGGGCAAGAAGAATAACATCAGACTTAGAAATGCCACATGCAGTAATTGACCATTAACATTTATTCTGTCTTAGAACTATGCTGCTGAATTGCCAATAATATTTTTCAGTTTCCAAAAGTTTTATTTTTCTTTCTGATTAGATCAAATTGTGTTCCTCGGGCAAGTTAAACACAGGAGATTCAAAAGGAAGACTTAGTTTTCACTGGGAATTTAACCAACTGGCAGGCTGGGAACATCTTTTTACAACACCAATCTTTATGAATAGATGTTTTCAGAAAAATAAAACCACCACTTATGTGGTAATGACCAGGAATGTGGCAATTTCCACCCTGGTGGTCTGTGAAGAGCAGCTTCCAGGCTTTTAAACCTGTTCAAATATTGGATCTGCATGCTGAGTTAATGCAAGACACCAGTTCGAAGAGAGGACTTAGTCATCAACACGTTAAAGACTGATTACTTCCCTATCACTTCTGCTGAAAAAGCTAAACTAGCTATAAGTGAAGTGCCTTCTACTTCAGCAATAACTGCTGATCTTACAATACAAGCACTCCAAATGCTACGTTTGGCTACAGGTAAGAAGTCTCCGTCTGAGAAGTAAACATATCTCTAACCTTCAGATGGGAATCACAGTTAAGCAGCACACTGAGAGCTTTGAGGGAACAGTAAATTCAGAGTCAGCACCTCTGGTGTCTCAATTTTATTATTCCTTCATTTATCAAATATTCAGTAAAGAGCTGTTTCTAGTTTTGATGGCAGTATCTAAAAATAGGATCTTGAGACAGATGTTTTCATATTGCATATGATGGATTACAAAGCACATCGCTTTTACTGCCTTATCACTGTAGGCATACTTGACAGAAGCACATTGCCAATGTTAAGTAACTTGTCTGCTATGAATAATCGTTCAAGAGCTAACTGCAGGAAAAACAACCAGGTTCATGTTACTGGAAGGCCAATGACTTTGTATCTGAGTAGCCTGTATTGCCATTTCCCTCAACATTGTTCTGAATATTTCTTTTAATTTTATTTTTTTTTTCTTCTTACAAACCCTTATGTCTTTAAGATGACACAAGAAGTCTAAAGCTGAATATCTTCAAGATTACAACTTAACTCATAGGCATCAACAATCAATTCTTTGTATAGCAGCATGAAAAAGAATTGTTTTAGGAAAAAAAAGTTGACCTCAAATTAAATAGTCAATTATTCTTATTAAATGGGTTATGTATTACAAGGAGCAAAGCAGTGTATGGATTGTCCAGAAATGGACCTGTGCTCTTGGAAGTATTACATAGCTGACCACAGATTTTTGTTTCATTTTTGCTTTAATAACAACAGTTCTAGATCCCTAGTTTTTTATTATTATTTTCTCTAGCTTCATTTTGATAATTTTGCTTCTTTGGCTCAAAGAACTGCTAAAAGTCAGTCACTTTATTGCTTCGCTGCCTCTAAATAGTGAGGCTGTGATTATATTTTTAACAGCTGAATATTTTTTGGCAACTGCAAACCTGTATTGAGAATAGGTTCTACAATAATAGCACAGGAGAGCAGGGTAATGAGATATTTGGACCAAGGTGGTAGGGGAAGAGGGTTTTTTGGATGAATCTTACATCAGCAACCTTAATGCAAGTCAAATAGAACAGTACCAATCTCTAGCCAGATACGGTTCTATAATACCTAAGTTATATTTTGTTAAGTATTAGCATTTCTTAAAGAAGCTTCAATTAACAAAATAAAAATAATTTAACACCTTCCAGCTCAGTTTAAGGACTAGCAATATTTTAGCTGTGCGCTCTGTTCAAGAGAAGAGCAGACAGGGCACTGAAGCTATTATAACGGCCCTACATTGAGAAAAGATCATAAAATCACCTTTATGTTTCTATAGGTTTTTTTAAAAAGTCAAAAGACCTTATTATTTGTCCACTAATACATATAAGAAACAAGAAAACTTAAATTGAAATGCAAAACAAACTAAAAAAGTTCACTGAAATATCTAAAGATGATAAATACTTTAGTAGGTGATTCTCTCCCTCTACCCCACTGAAGTCCCCACCTGGAGTACTGCATCCAGCTCTGGTGTTCCCAGAGCAACACTTTTGAATTGAAAGAGGGTAGATTTGCATTTAGAGGGTGAGGAGAACTGTAACAAGTTGCCCAGAGACATTGTGGATGGCCCATCCACAGAAGTGTTCAAGGCCAGACTGGATGGGGCTTTGAGCAACCTGGTCTAGTGGGAGGTGTTGGAAGAGGGGTTGAGGTGTGGGAAGAGGGGTTGGACTAGGTGAACTTTAAAGCCCACCTCTGATCTAAACCATCCCATGATTCTAAATGTAAGGCTTAAAGTATGATCATTCTTAGCAAGTCAGAGCAGTTGGATGACCGTTTCCTTAATTTGAAATACAAAATAATTTGCATCCTAGTATAAATACATGGGTTTTGTCTATATTTTACTCATTTAGACATTTATAAAATTAATAATTTATGGACAAGAGTAATCTCTTGCACAGGACTGCTTCAGACAACTGAAAATCTTCTCTAGATATGTCTTTACAAGATACATGGGACTAAAATCTCATGTTTAATTCCTTTGAGAGCCAGTGACACTTCAGATGTCAGGTTTACATTTCACATGTAATTGTGTCACCCACTATGTCTCCAGCCCAAAGTTTGCCATGCACGTTTTTCCATCCATTGGGAAACTATATGGTAATTTGGTATGGAAATTAGGTATGACTAGATTTGCTAAGTGTCTTTCACATACATAATGGCAAAGAATTTAGGCTCCAGAAACTTTAATTTTTTTTACCCCTCCAACAATTCTTATGGTATCTGAAGCAGAAGCGGGAAAACTGAATATGTATCTGCTACGGCACCTAGTAAATGAACCTCTATCAGCACTGTGAGCTCTTCTGCTGGAAAACACTCAAGAAGTAGAACAAGCCAGCACTGGGACCAGTAAATCCAACTGAGAGAACTGAATAAACAGAGATTCCAGTAAAATCTCCCCCATTCCTAAGAAACAGTTTAGGACTGACTGCTGTTACACAGTCCATTATTTGTATTTAGGTCACTAAAATCCACCAATTCTTTCCCACTTAACTTTAGTTTGGTATTTAAGTATTTTGATATTCCATATGCCTTTCACGACAAAGTTTTAAGTAGCACTACAATATTAAATCCCTATTTTTATCTGCTGTACGTGACTTCCATATTAAATCACCAGGTCTTGCCAGCTTTCATATTGAACACTGCAAAGTTAGCTCAAGTCTCTCAGCTGTGTTATATTGGAAAGGAGTTGTATATTTAAATTTCCCAAAATTCACATTTTTCCCTTGCATAGTACTTTAGCACTACTGCATGAGTAAACCATGGAAAAGTATTAGTCAAGCAAAAACAGGAGTGTGGGGAAATTTCTGCAAGTCTGTACTTATTTATAGCACCCTTTTCTTTCATGTGAATTCATATTAATTTGACATAGCTCTAAAGGGAAAAAGAAAAAGAATATGAAGAAAGTTAATAAACATTGCATTAGTTATGGGGATTTCAGAAGTTTGAGAGAGAATTGGAAGATGAACTTAAAATTTCATACCACACTAAAACCCACAGATGAAGAACAGAAGAAACAGGGATAATTAAAACAGAAGCCACGTGTCTTAGTCTTCAGAAACATAATAAATAGAGCCACTTTTTGCATAGAAGCTAATTTACATTGTTTGGTGGTGTGTTTTGTCTTCTTTTTTTAAATTTTTCTTAGAGTTACATAATAATTGTTGCCTCTCAGGCATCACTTGTTATCACCCTGCTGCTGAAAAGCAGCTAAAAAACAGCGTATCCGGTAACACCAAGCAACCAGCCATTGCATAAACACTACAATGTTTCTACATACAATTTTCTCACTTCTCACAAATAACTGCTTTTCATTCATTTCATTCTTTGGTGTTGGAAGGTATTCTTGCTTGTACTCTCTTGCTTCACCTCTGAAAGTCTCCCCACTGCTGGGAAATTCTATTTCTATCTAGAAGCACTGTTCCATAATTGCTTCAAAGACAAGACATCAGTTGCTGCTCATTACCATTTCTCATTGCTGTGAATTCCTTAAGCATTTTGAAAGCATCTTTGATTGCATAATTATTAAAGAGTTTGGGGTCTTCTGCAAGAAAGTGCCAAATCAGATAAAGATTATAGTCGTCTCTTGTGAATTAAGGTGTCCAGTAGATCTGAGACCTTAAATAGAAACTTAAAGGGATTTTAGGAGTTTTTCGAGTCAATTTCATATACTAGTGATTTTTTTGCCATTCCATTTACACATGGATACTAAAGAGCACCTGAAGATGGAGAAGGAATCCAAAGGCTGAGCAGCAGAGGCTGATGAGCAACATTCCTGCATCGGGGGCAATATAACTGGCAATTTTCTCAGCACTAGCACTGCAGCTCCAGGGGACCACAACACTTCCCACTTGCCAATGTGCTCCACACAGCTGTCCTACCAGAAAATAGGTATTTACTGCCCAATTCATTAGTGTTAATCTAATTTGTTGGACTAAAATTATTAAGCGGGCACAGCATTCTCTAATAAGTACACTCACTTATTTGACACGTACCTTGTTGCCACTTAATCTTTTACTTCAAAGTACTCCTTCCCATTTGATTTAACCACACAGTAATTCCTCAGGGTTTATTTTTATCCCAGATTCTAAATGCACATGTTTGGCTTCTCAGGGATTTTTTTTTTTTTTTGGTTGGGTTTCAGTTTTTGGGTAGGGGTTTTTTTGGGGGGGAATGATGGGTTGTGGCTGTGCTACTTGTTGCTTTAAATTATTAGCTAAAGTTCTTTCCTCTTCTTTCTTGTCCTTTTTTTTTTTTTCTTATTTTTTTTTTTTTCTCTCTTGTCTGAGCTTCCCCCTGCTCTCAACAGCCCCTTCAGGCAGACTTTGTTAGCTCAATTCGAACTTGTAAGTACTTTAAACTTCTCAGCTACTAAATACTTCGCAATGGGTACAGTTATCCAATTCAAATGCTTGTTGAAAGCCTTAGTAAAAACAGATACCACTTCCAACATCAACACAGTATTGAAATAACTTTCCTGGGTTATTGGATTGGGTTTGTGAGTTTTTTGCATGCTCTTAAATATGTCATTTTCTGAGCTGCTCATTCAACTGTGAGATTTAAATGATTCCTGCAGGAACTGATGGAATATAATTTCAGTAACTGACTTTTGAAGCCACACAGGGAAGGAAAGATTGGGAAGGTATTCAAGCACCAAAACAAGAAGAAAACTGCATGTATGATGTTTTGCTGCTTAAGGAAAAAAAAAAAAAATCTCTACACATTACATTTTCATATATGGAAGTACTACAATTTCAGCCATTGACAAAATTGGTATTATATTTCTTCTTCATTCTGGTCTATGACCTATAAGCATGTGTAGCAAGTAAAATGCAGGAAAATGAGATGAAGTAACTAACTATACATCCCAAATACTTGCAAATATTGCACCAAAATATTCTTGAGAGCTATAGATTAATACTATTTCAGTACTTCCATATTTTTCTTCAGTTTTTCTTTCCATTTAAGTTCAGTCAATAGCATTTGACTAGGATCCGTAAATTAGTACTGAACATCTTGATTTAGTACAGACAATAGCTATGCTATTTCCACTTTTATTTTGCTCCCTTGAAGCCCATCCTTAACTGACTACAGATTACACCATCTAGACCAGATCTCCATTACTAAATCTGCATGGTGTTGACCAACTTGGCCACTAACTGGCATCTCAGGATGCTGAAGTTAAATAAGCCTGGATCAGAATCATAGTGCTAACCCCAAGAGCTTTGTCCAGTGAATGCCAGTGCTTCTGAGCTACAGAGAAATGCTGTTCTGTAGGCACTGGATCACATAAAAGCCAAGTTGTCTACACAGTGCATATGCATAATTCAGCTTCTATTGCATATGCTGTTTCTAATGCTTCTCTATTTCTGAGCATAACCCAGCATAACAAAAGGACCTCCCTGCTACACAAGGCCAAGTCTGTACAGTCCCCATTGGTATCTGACCCTTTATCATGCCTGTAGCTCCTAGACATACAAGAATAGACAGACAACAGGCAAGACAGGCGCTCTTGCAACAAAGATTTCTTGATGGAGAGTGATGGCTGGTGTGTCATTAAACGAGGGTATGACACACCTCTCTATGCACATGTGGAAAAAGGATCTCACTCTTCTTTCCAAGAGTGATCTTTACTGCAGGTTAACACCACACAGGGCAGAAGCCTCAGTTAAGTAAGATGCTGGTACCACACAGTCCTGTGCCACACTTGAAACAAAGTGCCCTGAGAACAAAGATGTTTTAACACATGTAGATCTAAATATGGCTTTGCTTTGTTGGCATGCTTTCAGTGTCCTCAGTGCATTTTATTTTGATTAATTGTTCAGAAATCAACATAAGTCAAGCATTTACAATCACTAGTGCTGGTCAAAAAAAACCCAGCAAACCACACAACCTAACTGGGGGTAGCAGCATATCTTTTTCTGAAATGAGGTTCTGATTTCATTTACTGTTCCTCACATGATTCATTCAAATGATAGTTAGTAGTACCATCTAGTCTTCCATTATCTGTTGAGCTCAAGTGATTTAGGTAAACATTTATATTTGTTTATCTATTATATAAATATAATTGTTCCATTTACATTTTAAAGAGGAATGAGGTATTACTGGCTGCTGTTATGTTGTACAGACTTGTTTCTTTTTAATTAGATTACGATTTTAGAAGTTTAAAGGAAGAGGTATATATGGATTATTTATTTTTTTCAGTAAGATAATCAGCAGTCTGTTCATTTCTACTTTCATCTATTCCACAGGAAAAAATTATCACTTTCTAGGGTAGCTATTAGTAAAATCGGTTTGAGCTAATATTTTGACATATTGCCTAATGGCAACAAGTCATCAATTGAGCTATTTCAAGCCGACACCACGAAAAGGCTTTTAACATATAACAGACTGCTTTAATATTATTTCCCTGGAGAAAACACGCGAGCTCGACTGGAGTTCTCTGCAGTACATAAATATTTTATACATTGAAGAGGTTGCTGATGAATATATCTAGACTGAAGAGATTAAGCAGACAGACACAGTTAATAAAAAATTACAGTCGATTTCCCTAAATGGAGACTTCTGCTCTTCAAAGCCAAAGGTACTTAAAGTGTATCCACACCTTTGGAGATATTTTAGAGTAATTTCACAAGAGTGTCAAAAGGACAAACTTATTATAATAAGGTTATTTTAAATGTTGTTGCAAGCTAGTCTGCTTAAAGCTCAGAATAAGTCATTTTGTTCCTTGAAAACATGATAAATAGAAGTGCTGAATTTTACTAAGACCTAAAAAATTATATTTAATCACATGAATTTAAACTCACTTTAGCAGTAATCAAAATCTAGCATGACCACTGTATCTCTCCAGCTGATCATCACATCAGTCTTAAAGAGAGTCTATTTCCCTTTTGTGCAGTTACAGTGGATGACAAACACTGCTACACAAATAATTCAATCCAGGCCATGGCCTGAAGCAGGAATACACCAGGAATTTATTTAAACCTCCCACTTACTCACCTTACAAGCGTGCTCTCTGTTGGGCAGGATTTCCAGTCCTACATTACATACTGGTCGCGAAGAGCTGTTGTATCCACAGACCAGGCCAGAAGAAAATTCTGTCTTCACCACAGCACTCAGTTGCAGCTGGAAAGTGGTTTCGAGGGTGTCATTTTGTCCCATAGACAACCCACGCGGACACCAAGGGCAGCAGTGGAATTAAAAGTTCGACTTGGGCAATGCTATGCTCGTGTGCACTGTGCCCAGTTGCAAACACCTTGTCTTTAAAACATAACCTTGTCAAATTTCAACAGTTACACAGAAGTGAATCAGAGTTTAGAATCCTTCCTGTCCTCAAAACTGTAACACAGAAAGCCTCAACCCAGTGAGAACATCCTTGAAAATATTTAATCAACACAGCCAAGAAGTTGCAGTATCTTGTTCTCCCTTTTTCTTTTTCAAAATCAATTTTTTAAGCACAGAAAGACCCAACTGTTAGTCCATCTCCATGTGAAAGAACCAATCAAAATGAAGATGAGCAAATACAGAAAATGCCCTATTTTTTCACCTCCCAGGTGTTATGGAATACTCTGGTATGTCTGCCCTTCTGCCAGGGTTTAACTTGGGAGCTGAGAATTCAATGGAGAATGGCTACAAGATCTATTTACAGATTCAAAAATCTGCAGATTAAGTTCACATTTCTCAACATAGGCTTTAGAACGAATCTTTGCAGGAGTGGATGACGGGTAATAAACAAGGTATAGAATAGTTAAGAAATCAGTATGGATTGGGATATACATGTACCTAACATTGAAACGATACATGAGGAGCAAGATACTCACCCGATCTGTTTTATAGCCTATTCCTTCAAACATTTCAAGAGGAAGACGTTAACACCACTACCATCAACACAATGGTCAACTAAAAAACAGCAACAGAAGTGAAAAGCTCCATCTTTTGTTTAACAAAGGCAAACAATGAGGCAAGAAAGAGAAGCATATTTCTGATTCCAGTTAATGACTGGCAGTTACTGACAGGAGACCATAAGCAACTTGTAGGACCAAACCCAACATTTCCCTGCATGAGAGGACTGGGAAGCTACTGTAGCATCCTTTCACTTAGGAGTTTCTGCTTCAAAGCAGCAGAAAAATATTGTTATATTTCAATAGCTAGGATCTTTACTAAAGTTCCTAGCAGATTATTTAATTAAAACTCCCTTACCTCTATAAATATCTATATTTAACATTGTTCATGTTCTACATGACCAGAAAACCATCAATCAGCACGTTATCTACTGCTTTGTATGACTATTGTTCCGTCAGTGTCAGGGTACCAATTGGCAGTAAGTTTTACAGTGCAAATGTGGCTGCTGGACTTAAAGCAAAGAGGGGAAAAATACACAGTTAATGCACAGCTACAGTAACAGAATACCTGAATTTCGTTACAGCAATTGGCTCTAAGAAGTCCAGCACCATAAATACATTCAGTTTGACCCCTTGATAATGACAATACATGGAACAAGAGTGTCTCAAAGATTTAAAAGTAAAATAGATGCATGTTGACAGAGCAGATTTTAAAATAATTCTTCAATAGGCCTCAACATGGGAATATACTTGCAGAAACCAGAAAGGCAAAAGTAATCTAAGGAAGTGGACTTTATAAAAGAGCCAGATAAATTAGCATAATAAATTTGTTTGGGTTTTTAATCCTCCCTGTTCAAGACCAGACAGTTACCCAGATTTCGCCTCCAAAAGAGGGAAACAAGATTCCAGGAATGCCACAGGACTTTTCACCTGTTCTTATTCCCATTGCCTTCAGTACTGTGCCTCTGGCTGGGCTTCTCTGGAAATACAAACACAACCATCATTTCTAAGTGAATGATTCATCTCTCATCTTTCTATTCTGACATCTCCTTATGGCTGTTGATATTTCAGCTCAGCTCAACGAGGCAAAAATGGAAATCCTGACCTTCCCACTCAGGTTTAACTCTTTTCCTAGTCATGCAAGGCAGTACTTTGCTCCCTGTCACCCAGACTCATCACTGGCATGTCACTGCCAATTCTTCCCACCCCATCCAATACCTGGTTAGACCTCAGTTACTACTCATTATCTTTCAGGTTTGGCTCTCCTATCTCCATCAAGTTTTCACAGCCACTGTTCTCATCGCAACACATTTATACTATTGCAGCACACTCAATGTGGTCTACAAAAAACACTGCCTTGCTTCACTTTTGGCATTTTAAACATTTGCAAACACCACCTTCCTGATTTATTGCTTTGATCATGATCAAAGCATTTTCTTCCACAATCCTTCGCTACCCTCTCTTGTTAAAAAATTGGTGCTACATGCAAGCTCCAATGCACAGCACTTGTTACTGGTTATTCAAATCCAGTATTAGAATATTGCTTACAACTCTATGGAGCAAATCTTCACTGACTCGCTTGTTAGTATTTCCACTGAGTCCTCCCCGCCATATATTGCAATTCATACCAGCAGCGAGTGCCCTAGACATATTTGCAAGCCAATATTCCAATTTCATTGGCAGCTCTCCCCGTGCTCTCCCTTATTCGCCACCATCTTAAATGTAATTGATTTTTAAGAAGAAACTATTTTTAAATGCAAGTGTGTATAGTGCTAACACAGAAGTTGTGGTTGAGGCATGACAATCTTCATTGCTCCCAGCTGTTGCCAAGCCAACTACTTTATCACCATCAAACACAAAATAAGTAACACATGGTACTGCATTCAAAGACAAGGAGGTACCAGAAATTAAGACTGATGGGCAAAGTTCATGCATCACACATTAGACCAGGCACATAACAAAAAAAGGGTGGGGATGTAGGAGGAATGAATGGCTATTCTGAAGCAGAATGCATGTAAGCAGCAATGACACAAAGGTAATAATGAAAACAGGCAGGCTAAAAGAGCAAGTCTTTCTTTGTGACATAAAAGGAAAACAGTGAGGAAAAAAAAGCAACCCAAAACTTAAAATAGTGGCTGCCTAGAGAAAGTCAAGACAGTTGATGGTTCTGTATTTACAGGAAATCTCCACAGGTAAGTAATTTCAAGCCAAATCCCTACTTAACAGTGACGAGCACCAAAAAAAAAAAAAAAAAAAAAAAAAAAAAAAAAAAAAAGGAAGAAAATGCAGCAAAAGGAAAAAAAACAAGAAGTGGGAAGGTCCACAAAGGCTGAAAGGATGATCAGATGGGAGATAAGCTACACAGGGAGACAAAACGATAGCTCTTATCTGTTCAAAATAAATAGGAATTATTTGAATAACTTTAATCCATTAACCAGGTTTTCATTTGGAAGGATGGGCAAATCGAGAAAATAAATAAGTGTAACGGTGAAAATTAATTGGAAAGAAGGACCTACCCTGAAGAAAGTTGAAACAGACTGATTTTATCCATTTTTGTTGCTAGTTTCATGAACTTGCAGATAATTTATGTCTTCTGCAGTCCTTCATCAATAGAAATAAGTAGAAACATACAGTAATTTTACTAACAATGTCAGTCATCGTCTTAAAAGTCATTTACTTGACAAGTCTACCCTTTCCACAAAGTGAGGATAAAACTTCTGATAACAAAACTAAAATCTTAAACCCACCTTCATTGACTATCTTAATTATAACCAAAATTCCTAAATATAACAGAAATCATCTGATCCATAGGTAATAGTAACTATCACATTCAAAAATAGTTTAACAAAAATGAGTTTTTTTAAAACACTGAGACAACTCCATTTCTTATTTAAAACTACATCTGCTACATGTAGTCTTTCTTTTCAAGCCTTCTTCAACATTTCCTAGGACTTACTGATTATCTTCTCTAAAAATATCCCCAAATCTTTTGCAACAAATGCTGAACAAAATGCTGCATATCCCTTCTGAAGAAAGCTCTCACACAGTACAATTAGTAATGTCAATCTGAAAATGTCAAAATATCTCAAAAATAAACCATTTGAAATTCCAGAAATTTGAGTGGTTCAGTGGGCTGATCTGAAAACTTTCTTTCAAGTCAACAGAAAACGGCAGACTGTCTACCATGAAGCTTTTCGGTTTGATACCTTGATCCTGTCATATTAGAGCCCCTGAAGCTGTATTTCTTGGTACATAAGTGACCAACAGATTAGCAGATTAAAAAATTAAAACTCCATCTCTTGATGACTGAAGACATGTTCCTCCAATGCTTGCCTAAAAGGGAACACAGAGATGCCCTGAGCTGTCAGCGTAGGAAGGAGATTGATTCATGGAAGTGGTTTGAAACAGCATGTTTTGAGTCTGCTCAGAATAACAAATCATTATACCCCGAGAATAACAGTGAAGCCCTTCCCCTCTATTTTCTTGACAGCCAAGTATCAGACTTCACCAGCAAGTGAACTCAGAAACTTAGTTTTGGTTTTGTAAAATACAGGTGTATTTTGGCTTTTACATACAGAAGAGACTAATTTGGTTCTGACGCTCAAGTCTAAACATTCCTTTTTCCCCAGAGCCGAGCCTGTAGTTTCAGTTCAATGGGCTTTTTAGTCAGGAAATCAGTTTTACTGGTTCCCCTAGGAGTGATATAACTGACTTCTCATATCTACAAATATTTGCATGATGTTGCTTGGGCTGGAAGTTAGGAGACACCTATATGAACCCCAGTCTGCATGAAGAATGAGTGTTTCTCCCCGCCCACTCCCCCCAAACACCCTCCCTCAAACACATAGATATATCCTCCTTCTTCCACGACTCAAATCCCATTAGTTCACTTATAATTTAGGCCGATCACCTTTGCAAGCCTGACAGCAGCTCAGAATTTGCACTTTTGTTTTTTGAGAATGATGGAACAAGTGTTTGAAGGTTTTCAAAATGAACCCTTTATTTTTGGGAAAAGCATTAAGACACTTGTGGCATGATAAATGGAGCCAAGATACACGTCATGGCCACTACTTAACCCCTTTCTGACCTGGAAGGCCACCAACAGCACTGCCTAGGAGTGCCCGGGGAGTCCAAGGCATGTGCATCAGCTCTTGTACTGAGCAAGAATAACTGGATATTTAAAGGCCAACTTTTCATGTTCCAGTAATTGTCACAACAAATGTTCTACCCATGATCATGTTACGCTATCCTCCCTGCATCCTGCAAGACTTTCTTTGCTTGATGAAAAGCAGAGGTTATGAGGCTTCTCATAATTTGTTTGCTGTTGCAAATACCCATCAGGAATTACCATGTCCTACAGGACACCAAGCAACATATTGTGGCAGAGTAACAAAGAGGTCACTTACCTCTTCTGCTCGGCATCATTCTGATCCGGCTTGCTCCCAAGGCCTTGCATCTGTCACAGACACCACCCTTTTAATGGCTTCAATTTCTAGAGGCCTGTTTTGTTGTTTGGGGTAGGGTTTGTAGATTTCTGGGGGAGGGAGGAGGAGAGAAAGGGGGCGTTGTGTGTTTTGGGGTGTGAGGGGGGTGATGGTGGTGGGTTTTTTTTGTTTGCTTGTTTGCTTTTAAACCATCACACAGATACAGAGAGTCTTTCATACATTCAGGCCAAGTTTGATTTTCAGCTTTCACTCTTGCTTCCAGAGAAGTCCAACCCAATATATTTCTTCTACTCCTTGGAGAGAAGCCAGGGAAAAAAAGATTTGTCTAGAAAAAAAGCAGCGTGGTCCATCATCTCTGTAACAATTAACAAGGCCTAACACACCCGCCATTTTCTCTGCTCCACCCTAATACCTCCACATACCACCCTTGGCATCCTTATGCTTCACATTTGAAGTACCAGGTCAACTAACACATTGATCAGCTACATCAAGGATTTGCTGAGATTCATGTTATTTACCAGAAGGCATAGAGTTCTTGGCTGAAGAGAAGCCATAAGCAACATCACAGAAGGATAACACTGACATCTGAATTTTTTTCCTTATCATAAAGTGTGACCATCAATCTCTCATCGCGATTATCACCTCCATACTTTTGCCTGCATGACCTTACTGTAAATTATGAGTTGGAAAGAATTTCAAAATTTACACTTGGGTGTAAAATACAATTTTCAGTTCAAGTTATTAAAGGATTATCTTTAATTGTACTTGCAAGTAGGTGAGCCAACTTTCATAGCCAAACACTAAGAAAGAAGCCAAGTACACTGAAAAAAAAAAGACTGACACATCAAAATAAACCACAGATTTAACCTCTCCTGTAAACAGTTTCTGACTATTGTCTCTTAGTAGGAAGTTATTTCCAGAAGCAATCTCCTCTTTAAAAAAAAAAAAAAAAAAACCAACCACAAAACATTGGACACTTGAGCTAGGCATGTCTTAAAGAAAAATAAGTCCAATGTTTTCTAAGTGTTAGCATATTAATGCAGACATATCAGCAAATTTAAAGAGGAATTGAATGCTCTTTAGGAAAAAAGATATCAGAATTTATAAACACTAGAAAAATCAATTTTTTAGAGACCACCAAGGTACTCTGACATTTTGATGTGCTTTCTGCAAAGTTTAGCTCATGGTTAGAACTACTTCATGTAATGAATTTAATGCCGCACTGACACAGTTAGCTGGATCCTTTGAACAGGATTCTTGAGGTCCTCCTTGAAAGAGGAACAGACACAGACTTGGTGGCAGTGTATGTGAATTATCTTCACAAACAAGAGAAGCTTGGTGAAGCTTATTTTGGTTGCCACACAGCTTGGTCATCTCTGGCTACGTTATTAAAGACGATCTTCTCCGGACACAAATGATGAAGGTTTGGGAAGAGTTTCAGATTACACAGACCGCCACACACACACATGTTCATTCTCAACATGAGCCAAGAGCTACTCATCACTTCCTGAACTTCCCAACCTTGCGTTTCTACAATTCTGTGAACTCTCAGAACCCTGCTCGAAGATTATCTGCGAGTAGAAAGGGATGAAAATGACTCAACTCCTTACACATTGCAAAATTGTCTGCTATTATGAATTACTCATTCAGGCTCTAAACAACATATTTAAATGTGTGAATTTTCTCACTTCCTTGTTACCAGTGAAGGGCACTTATATTTACATGTCTCTTTGAAGATTTGTAAAGTAGTTTATGCCTGTTCCTCCTGGGGGGAAGACACTGGAAAAGCTAGAAATTGGTATAGGCTCCCAGTTAACTTTTTTTTTTTTAAACCTTCTGTAACTTTCCAGTTTTATGTCAGAACATATTAAAAAAAAAAAAAA